>JASDQU010690016.1:9937-29427 GCA_032191745.1 Picea mariana
AACTACCAATTTGAAATTCTACTTTGCATTTCTCACTTATCAAAATTTGATGGACCTTTTGCAACCAAGACACCCTATATGGAGTAGGATGTGGCACATTTTGTATTCCTAATTTCTCCACCATTTCTTTAGAGACCAACTTATCAGTACTGCAATTGTTAATGACTATCTTGCATACCTTTCCCTTTAATTTGCATGTGGTCCTAAACAAATTCTTTCTCTATGCACGTTCATGAGTTTCCTTCTCTGCTTTAATCAGGATTCTCTTCAACATGAGTGATTCTCCAACTTCAGAAGTCTCTTCTTTTACTTTTGTTTCCGCTACCTTTTCTTGATCTTCTGCAATGTGAGTTCCTGTTGAATTTGTTGCTTTGTTTTCAGGACAATCCCAAGACATATGCCATGTGTTTCCACATATATAACACACGATCTCTCTACCTCTTCCTCTGCCTCTCAAGAAGTATCTTCCTCCTCGTGACTCTCCTCATCTAGGTGATTGACTACTATAGCTTCCTGCTTCCTCTTTTGTGTTTTGAAAACTCCCCCTAGATGATCCTTTTCCCTTATTTGAGCTTCTTCCTCTGGTTCTTTGGTTCTGCTTTCTAGCTAATTTCTCCTCCGCTTTCAGAGCTCCTTGATAAGCATCCTCCATTGTCCTCATGGTTAAGAGACCGATTTCATCTTGCATTTCATAGCTTATCCCATTTGTATACCTGGAAACTTTATCTGGATCATCTTCTACATGACTTGTTCTAATATTCAGTTTCTAGAACTCCTCAGTGTACTCCTTCACTAACATACCACTTTGTCTCAAATTCTGCAATTTTCTAAATAGGTTCAACTAATAGTCCTTTGGCATAAAATTGGCCTTGAATTTGGCTACCATTCTATCCCATCTCTTAATTTTGGTTTTGACTTGTATTCTTCTATCAACCTATAAATCATCCCACCATAAGGTTTCATGTCCTTTAAGCCTAGTTACAACATGCTTGAATCTCTTCTCTTCATATATCTCCTCATAATCAAAATACTTGTCCATTACATTGATCCAGTCAAGTAATTCCTCAACATTTAAGCTCCCTTAATACATTGGAACTTCCATTTTTTGTCTGGTTCCTACATTTGTAACCAGTCTCAACAACTTTTCTTCATCTATCTCATCTCCTGTGAGTTCTCCTTCTTCATTAGAGCTCATGTCTTTAGCTTCACTAACATATCCTATGTCAGGTTCTCTCCTATGAGGTGCTTCCATGGTTTCCATCCTAGCCTCAACTCTCCTTAGTTCATTTTGCAACTCTGCAACTTCTCCCAATGGTGGCCTACCTCGTCTAGGTGGCATGGTTTCAGAAGACAATACTCATCTAGCTCTGATACCACTTGATAGCCTGGTTGAACCAATGTTGCAAATGGTTTTCTCAATTTGTCCTGATTTCTACAAAAATTCCTACAAAAACCCCTAAAGTTATTTCATTCAGCCCAATAGGACCAAGAGCCAGGTATGTGGCCTAACAAATAGTTTGTTTGGCCCGAGGCTTAGTTCTCCGAGTATATGACCCAAGGTTGTGATCTTAGACTAATCCTGCACTCAAAACTTAGGCATAGAATGATCTTCCAATGAGGAGATGATCTAATGGTTGTGTTTTAATCAACCATTGAGGTCAATGGTTCACGCGCGTCTAAACTTCTGGTGCGTTAATAACCAATCCTCAGTGCACAAATGAGACAAAAGTGACACATCCCACAATCTGATTGATGGTCACAATTAAAGGTGCAACACACCCATCATTTTAACAACCCTTCTACTTGGATTTGCGTTATGAATCTCCTTCATTGGATCTTCGCTTTAGATCTCAATATGACAATCGTTGGCTTGATCCCTCTGCTCAGTCAATGAAAAAGGAGGATCATTGATATAAATATGATCAACGATCAAGAATAGATCTATTGTGTGCACTTCACACCTATTTGGAAGTTTAATCCGATGGCTTCTAATCTCCTTATGCCAGATCCGACGGTCAAGGATTAAAATATTGTAGGTTAACAAATTTTCCTTCAAAATTATTCATAAATGGATATTTGATTCACAAACTCATTCAATAAATAGCTGGAGAAATTCATCCATAGCATAATAGAATTGGGGGACATATGAAATATACATAAAACATGAATTCAACTCTGAAATATTTTTATTCATTCAAATCCAGAACCTCAGAAATAATTGTCTGATATGGAATATATTTGCAGAACGAAATGAATACAGATTATTATCAAAATATGCTTAACACAGAATAACAGATATATAATAAAATTGGTTTCTATTCAATAAGGAAATAAGCTGAAACTGTAAAATGCAGCGGAAACAAGAGAAGACATGTGACATATGCGCTCATTCTCAAGAAGATGATTTTACAATGAGGCTCCAAAGACATTTTTATCATAAAGAAAATCAAAAACCCTAATCCCGGAAGATGAAAAGCCAACAGTTTTGTGGACCCCGTTTTGGGTAGTTTGGTGTATCAACTTCTCAGGGGCGTAACTTTGGCATATGATCTCCATTTGGGGTGCACGATAGGTATTTGGAAAGGTATCGTCGAGGAGATTCATTTTGGGTGCTCAACAAGAACCTTTGGCTATATTTGAGAATCTTTATCTCGAAAAAACTTCATTTAGGCCCTCAAAATGGCCCCAGAAGTTAAAAACTGCTAAAAATAGTAAATTACCAAAATTTCCAGAAAACTGTTTTAAGCCAGCTGGAAAAGGTGGGTGACCACTAATATCCACCTTGATCAATCCTCCCTCCTTAGGAATCAATGGTCTCCATTGTGTTGAGTGCCCTAGGAAGTTGATGTACTAACTTACCCAAACGGGGCCCACATGACTTTTGGCGCTTCATCTCCTAGGGTTAGGTTTTTTTGGATGTCTAGTGTTTTTGACATTCCTGTTTATTGTAAAAAGGCCTTCAGAACCTCATTGTAATCATCTTCTTGTGAATGAGCACAGCCGTCACATCTCTTCTCAGAGATAACCTGCCACCATTCTAGCAAGCTTGTTTATGTTGCATTTTACAGTGTAAGTTTATTTCCTTATTGAATAGAAACCAATTTTAATGTATATATGTTATTTTGTGTTAAGCATATTTTGATAATAATCTGTATTCATTTTATTCTGCAAATATATTTCATATCTTTTTTATCGGCGGTCTTCTCCTTGTCGTTCTTAATGCATGTCCCCAATGAGGTCATGGTACAAAGAATTGGGTCTCAAGCTTGTTTCTCTTAAGGACAAAAGCTCTCGCACACCCAAACAACCTCTCATGGCAGAAGAAAGGAAAGACGATGGGACAAGATATCCCTTAAAAATGTTTCTAGAGGAATCCATCACGCAACAGAGGAACGAGATGATGGATATTTTTGTGCAAATCCTTCGGCAGCTACCAATAGGCGATGCATATTCCTCAAACAGAGGTGCCGCCCCCTTCAAGGTACAAATCAACTTTGATATTCCTATATTTAAAGGTTAGATAGATGCAGATATGGTAGACAAATGGTTGAATCTGCTAGAAGGTTATTTCTCTTTCCATAACTTCTCGAATAGAGAAAACATTACTTTTTCACTCCTCAAAGTCATCCCCCGTGTCAAATATTGGTAGGATACTTTCTGTCAGCAAAGGAAAATAGAGGAACCCTCATTATTTATAGTTGCAATCACCTAGGAGTCCTTCAGGGATGTTATTAAGGAACAATACTACACTATTGAAATTTATAACGAACTGTACACAAAATGTACCACGTTGCGGCATGAAAGAGACCAAGTGATGCCCGAGTTCACAAATATATTCCATACCTTGAGCACCAAGTTGGGTATCAAATATTTTGAGTGACATCTGGTGCTCTAGCATCACGGTGGTCTGCACAGATACAGCTAGGTCGAAATGGAGTTTATGGACATCTCATCCTTGGGCATGACCTATCGATATGCCATCAAAATTGAGCAAAATCTCAAACAAAAGATGCAGCAATTTGGGCCTGGGAACCCCTCACAGCAAAAGCCAGGAAATGGCAGCCCCAACCCGCAGAAAAAGGGAAAGAGCAAAGATGGATGGCCTCAGGACAATCAGTCCAATCCGCAGGTAAAGGACACTGAAAAGACAAAGAAAACTACCAGGAAGTGGTGTGACTTCCATAAGAGCCCCTCGCATAACACTGTTGATTGCTACTCAAAGCAGTCATTGGTGGTTGAGGTGAAATACTTTGAATCAGATGCGGGTTCTAACTCTGATTCAGAACTAGAAAGGGGGAGACGAATCATAGACGCAAAACCCAGTGCTACTGTTGCTACCACCAAGCTCCAGCGTAGTGAACCAGATGAGCCAGAGGAAGGCGAGCACCTTTTTCATTCACAGATGTGGGTGAAGGGTACCACGCTGCACTTCATCGTTGATAGCGGTAGCCAGAAGAACCTCATCTCAGCAGAGGTTGTTAAGCGACTCACCCTGCCGACAATGTTGCACCCGCAACCCTACACCATCGGATGGCTCCACCAAGGAAGCGACATTTGCATCATCCAACAATGTCACCTATCATATGACATCAATCCCTTCAAAGACGAGGTATTGTGTGATGTTTCCCCTCTTGAAGTTTGTAATATTCTTTTGGGCCAACCATATTTATGGAAACATCATGTTGTATATGAGTCTAGGCCTTGTATTTTTATTATTAATTTGAACAAGAAGTTATACAGGATACCCGAGGCAGTCCCACCCAGTGTTATTTCCTTGATCTCTGCCAAGCAATGCAAAAGGGTCATCTCTCAAACAAGGAATTTTGTCTTCTTTGTGATTCTCTCTCGGAATGAGAGAAAGATTGTAGCCACATCTAGGCTCTCCACGGTCGGCCTCTCCACACAACAGAAGCAAGTTTATAAGCTTGTGGAAGAATACTCAGACATCTTCTCCTCACCTATCAGGGTACCTCTACAATTTCAGGTCAAGCACCCCATTGATCTGACCCCCAGTGCACCGATACCCAATGAGCCAATCTACCATCGCTCTCTNNACTGCTCCACAAGGGTAAATTATGTGCCAACTCATCACCTTGTGGGAGTCCAATCATGTTGGTACAGAAGAAAGATGGAACTTGGCGACTCTACATTGATTACCGCACCCTGAATAAAATCACAATAAGAAATTGATACTTGGTTCCCCGAATCGACAACCTCCTTGATCAACTCATAGGGGCCAAATACTTCAATAATATTGATCTGAAGTCTGGCTACCAACAGGTCCTGATAGAACAAACAGATGTATGGAAGACCGCCTTCAAGTCAAAGGAAGGTCTTTTTGAATGGTTGATCATGCCTTTTGGTTTGACAAATGATCCAACCATTTTCATGAGGATGATGGACGATATCCTACAACCATTCACCAATACTTTTGTAGTGGTGTATCTAGATGACATCCTCATTTACAACAAGACATGGGCAGAACACTTGCATCATATTCAGCAGGTTTTGCAAACCCTACAACAGCACTAACTCTACACCAACTTGGAAAAATGCTCCTTCGGAATGGATAGAGTTCATTACCTAGGCTACATCGTTGATCAGCATGGCGTACATGTGGATCCAGCCAAATTCCAATTCATCCGTAACTGGCTAGCCCCAACCACACTCGCCGAGCTTCGAAGCTTCTTGGGCCTTTCCAATTTATACTGTAGGTTTGTGTTGGGATTCTCCCATATTGCATGGGCCCTCAGCCAAATAACCAGGGGTGGTAGTAAGGAGAAATTTTTGTGGGGTCGGTCCCAACAAAAAGCGTTCTATTATGCTCTTTCTGCAAGTGAAACCAAACTTTGTTGCCCACCTGAAACTTATGTGGCACCTGGTGTTGATCATGGTGTTGCTTGTACTTGTCATTGGACTTTTGTAGAATATCATGAACCTGTTGGCAGATGTGTTGGATCCGCTCAATTAACTGGGTGGCTTTGTCAACTTCAGTTGGAGCAGGATATGATTCGACCAAGGTGACCGCAAGGGTAGTGCAACATCTATGGGACCCAATGGTTGGAATCCAAACCCCACCTGAAAGGGGTTGTGGCCGGTGGAGTTATGTAGGGCTCGGTTGTAGCTATGTTGAACATAGGGGAGACTCTCATCCCATGTACGAGGGTGCTTGGAATTATACATGCGCAAGATATGCATGATCATTCGATTTACAACCTCAGCTATAGGCCAATGCCCATCTACTTCAAATGAAAACCGACGTCTATCTCTTGGGGGAGCCATGCTGTAATCTCCCAGCCTAGAATTTTTTCCTTCAAAAGCAAAGTGATATCAAAGCAGTTTGTTCCTTGTCATTTCTCCGAGCAAGTGCCTGACAAGGTTAGGATATAGAGATGTGGGTCTCAAGCTATTTTCGCTCGAGGAAAACCACTCTCATTATGCCAAGCAACCCCCTGTGGCGAAAGAAAAGAGAGATGACAGAGTAGGAGATCCTTTCAAGACGTTTCTCAAGGAATCCCTCGTGTGACAAAGGAACGCGATGATGGAAAACTTTTCTTAGATCCTTCGAAGACTATCGATCGAAGAAGTTGAGGCATCTTTAACAAGAAACCATTTTTCAAGTGCAACGCCCTTCAAGGTACAAGTAAATTTTGATATCCCCTTATTTGAAGGCCAGATAGATGCAGATGTTATAGAAGAATGTTTTAATCTACTAGAAGGTTATTACTCTGTCCAAAAAAATTCTGACAGTGAAAAGATCACATTTGCGCTCCTTAAAGCCCTTCCCCATGTCAGATCTTGGTGGGAAGGTTACTGAGAGAGGTACACCATGGATGAATCTACACTATTTGGGAGAGAACCCACTTGGGTAGCCTTTGTATATGCCCTGAAGGAGGAGTTCTACCCTGTCGTAAACTATGATGACCAATATATAAGATGGACAACTCTGCGTCAGAAAAGAGACCAGGAAGTGTCGGAGTACACCAATATCTTTCATACCTTGCACTCAAAGTTGGGTATCAAAGACTCTGAGTGACACCTAGTTTTGAAGTACCGCAGTGGTCTACACATAAACATCCAAACAAAGATGGATTTCTTGGACATATCCTCATTGGGAGTTTCTTATCAATATGCAGTCAAAATTGACCAGAAATTCAAGCAACATAGTAAGTGGGAGAAACATGGACAGAGTAAGGAAGGCCAACCTCAAGAGATCCAGTCCCAGATGCAGGCAAAGAAGGGTAACGGGAAGTCTAAGAAAGACACTAAAAAGTGGTGTGAGTTCCACAACATCCCTTGGCACAACAATGATGAATGCTTCTCAATACAGTCATTGGTGGTCAAGCTCAAAGACAAAGAGTCGAACCCCGACTTGGACCCTAATTCAAAAAATAATTAAAGGATACAAATCATTGATATAGAACCCATTGTTGATGTTGCAACTGCAACAATCCAACTAAAAGAGGATCATGATGAGGGGGAGCAACTCTTCCATTCACAGATGTGGGTGAAGGGGACCTCACTGCATTTTATTGTTGATAGCGGAAGACAAAAGAACATCATCTCAGCAGAGGTTATCAAGCAGTTGAATTTTCCAACAACACCACACCCACAACCATACAACATTGGTTGGCTTCGCCAAGGTCAAGATCTTTGTGTCAACCAATAGTGTCGCCTATCCTATGGCATCAAGCCCTTCAAGGATGTGATATTGTGTGATGTTTCCCCACTGGAAGTCTGTGATGTTCTATTAGGCCAGACATATATGTGGATACTTCATGTTATTTATGAGTCTCGACCCCGTAGCATCATTGTTACTCTAGGGGGTCAGCTTTACCAGATACCAGAGGTAGTTTCAACTATTGTCCCACCAAAACAATCCCACAAAGTAATCTCTCATACTGCAAAGTTTATCCTCTTTACAATCCAATCAAAATTTGAACAGAAGGACACTACAACCATTGCAGCCTCAACCCAAGACATTTCTATCCAGAAGAAGTAGATCGACAAGCTTGTAGACGAGTACCAAGATGTTCTTGTTGCACCTACAGGGGTGCCTCCACACTGCCGAGTCAAGCAAGGTTATAATATAACCATTCATACTCTTCATGTTGCATATTCACTGACAGAGTCCTCCCACACTCAGGTAGATCATGCAGCTAGATTAGTTGAACGGATCCAACCCCTCTAGCAACAAGTTAATGACATCCTTCAACAAGCTAATCAGGACACCTTCTTCAGCAAGGCAAGTAACGCACCAAGCTTCAGATTTAGCAGAAGTCTCCCTGTATCGCAATGGAAATTGACGCAATGGGGACCATTTCTTCCTAAGGGGGGAGGAATGATCCAGATGGATCTCAGTGGCCATCCACCTCTTCCACTGAATCACCATTTTGAGCCTATGGTTTTGATAAACCATGATATTCACTCTTTTGATGGGGAATGGATTGTAATGTCATCTTCATTTGTTAATTATGGGTATCATTTAATGATTTCCTAATGGTCTTATGTACATGCCTACAACATAGCATTAATGCACTGGATCCCATTAGACCTCCATAGTTAAGTGTGCTCGAGCTAGAGTAGTACTGGGATGGGTGACTGCCTGGGAATTCCTACTATTTTACATGCCTATGGCATTTTATAAACGTAGTCCAATTTATCGCACATGCATCATGGGAATTGTTCTCCTATCACTCTCTCATATATAATTGAGGTGAAGGAGGACCTTTAAGCATGCAATGGAGTGTGATGTAAATCTTGTTGCGAATGAAGCATAGCCAGCATCTCTTTCTTTTCAGAGATAAGCTACCCCATTCTGCCAATTTGTGTTCTACAATCTTTTTCTCTCTTATTCATTAATAGAAGTTGGGTTTCCCTATATTTATGTGTTTCTTGCAATATTTTTGTGTATTTCCTTTTTGTATCTCTGTTATATTTTTGTCTTCATGTCGTTCTCAAAATAATCCGAATCAATAATGATCCAAATTTTAGGGGGTATATGGTCTAAATTTGGACGCAAAATTCATAAAAATATAAAGCTAATAGGTTGTCCATGTGGATCAAGGAGATGCCCACCTCCTCGTTAATTAATTGGGCTAACAAGTTGCCCATATGGGTCAAAGAAAGTCCCACCTCTCCATTATTTTATTGGGTTTTATTTCCCACTACTCACTTAACTCAATAGTTAGATCTATTATTATAATAGTATAGAGTCATTTAATGATCTCTTCTCATTATTGTATCGGGTTTTATTTTCCACTACTTATTTAGTTGGGTAGTTAAATCTATTATACTAATAATAGAGACTCATTTAATAAGCTCTTTTTTACTTTGTCTAATGGACCATTTTGTAATGCTATATAAAGGCCTAGCAAGCCTTCTCATAATATCATGTTACTCATTTTGGCTTTGCTCATATTTTCTATTGTTCATTGTGAAATTCATTAGCTCTGAGTGATTTACTAGTAGTTAGTTTTAGAGGTAAGGATCTTCTTTGAGCCTCACCTCCCAAGTACTTTGTTTACATGTTGTTTTTTTCCATGCTTCTTTTTATGCAAGATTGGCATTTCTAAGCTCCTCCTCTCTTGACATTCAAGCCATCCGGATCTCAGCCCCCGAGATTCGGATCAGTGGTATCAGAGCAGGTATGTTCTCCATCGGGACAATGGCTTGAAGCATTTTGCGGGTTCAAACATTTGTAGTAATCACCAACCTCCTTTTGGTATTATTGGAATACATTTCCAGGACCGTACACCGTAAGCATCACAGTTGGTCCACATGCACTACAGGGATTTGTTTCCCTTGGATATTCATTCACCCTTACAAGGAGAACCATACATGGATTCACTACATCCATACATGGATTCACTACATCCATACATGGATTCACTACATCTATACATGGATCTGCTACATCCATTGGTCTGCAACATTTTCAACAAATTTGTAGGGTGTCCATGTTGCCCATGGAAGTTCCACAACCTCTACAACATCCCATGTTGCTCTACAAACCCTTGGAATCCTTTATGGACCTCTACACTCAACCAAATTCAAAGAGTTGTTGCAACCTATACACAACATTTCAGAGGCTCTACCATATCTCATTGGAAATATCTCTTCAATATCTCAAATGGGTATTTCGCATAATCTCATTTTTCTTCCTGGTTTGAGAGATATCATTGATTAAATCTTAGCATGTATTTGACCCAAGGAGGTCGTGTGTAGCACCATCTTCAACGGTATTTTTCTCCCTTCGCAGAAAACTACAAAAGGATTTCCACATATGGCTGGAAATATCTCTTCAATATATTAAATGGTTATTTATAGGAATTTCATTTCGTTGTCTGGTTTATGAGATATTTTTGTTTGAAGTAACACATGTCTGTAACCAGCGTGGTCGCACGCCCTTCAAATTCTACCTGGTTTTTCTCACTCCATGGGCCACCACAGAACAAGTTCCATATACCAATGTAAATATCTCTTCAGTAGCTCAAATGGGTCTTCGATGGAATTTGATTTCATCACTTGTAGCATAAATTATGAATAGATTTGCAGAAGGATGTTCACAGCCCTCAAAGTCACGATTTTTCCATATTATTTTTTAAATTTTGGGATTTTATTAAAATTTATTTATTTTTCTACCCATGCACAATGTCATTATCAACTAGGTTATGGGCCAACCACAAACCCATGGTTATGGTTCAACCACACAAAACCCTTCTTTTCATTGGGTATTTTCACATTGTAATCATAATGGTATGATAATGGGGTTTCTTTTTTTAGCATGGGTGAAATGATGGGGACCATCATTTTCTAAGGGGGGAGGAATGATCCAAATTTTAGGGGGTATATGGTCTAAATTTGGATGCAAAAGTCATAAAACTATAAAGCTAATAGATTGTCCATGTGGATCAAGGAGATGCCCACCTCCTCATTAATTAATTGGGCTAACAAGTTGCCCATATGGGTCAAAGAGAGTCTCATCTCTCCATTATTGTATTGGGTTTTATTTTCCACTACTTAGTTAGCTGGGTAGTTAGATATATTATTATAATAATATAGATTCATTTAATGAGCTCTTCTCATTGTTGTATCAGGTTTTATTTTCCACTACTTAGTTAGTTAGGTAGTTAGATCTATTATACTAATAATAAAGACACATTTAATGAGATCATTTTTACTTTGTCAAATGGACCATTTTGTAATGCTATATAAAGGCCTAGCAAGCCTTCTCATAATATCAAGTTACTCATTTTGGCTTCTCTCATATTTTATATTGTTCATTGTGAGATTCATTAGCTCTCAATGATTTACTAGTAGTTAGTTTTAGAGGTGAGGCTCTTCTTTGAGACTCACCTCCCAAGTACTTCATTTACATGTTGTTTTTTTCCATGCTTATTTTTATGCAAGACTGACATTTCTAAGCTCCTCCTCTCTCGGCATTCAATCCATCTGGATCTCATCCCCCGATATCTGGATCAAAAACTGTAAAATGCAGCGGAAACAAGCTTGCTAGAATGGTGGTGGATTATCTCTGAGAAGAGATGTGATGGTTGCGCTCATTCGCAAGAAGATGATTTTAAAATAAGGCTCCAAAGACCTTTTTATCATAAATAAAATCCAAAACCCTAACCCTAGAAGATGAAAATCCTACAGTTTTGTGGACCTCGTTTTGGGTAGTTTGGTGTATCAACTTCCCGGGGGCATAACTTTGGCATACAATCTTTGTTTGGGGCACACGATAGCTCGTCGAAAGGTATCCTCAAGGATATTAATTTTGAGGGTTCAATTAGAGCCTTTGGCCTTCATTGAGAATCTCTATCTTGAAAAAACTTCATTTAGGCCCTCAAAATGGCCTCGGAAGTTAAAAACTGCTAAAAATAGTAAATTCCCAAAACTTCTAGAAAACTATTTTGAGCCAGTTGGAAAAGGTGGGTGACCACCAATATCCACCTGAATCATTGTCTCAGAGCTCTCACACCAAATCGCAATCTCCAACCTCTCCATAAAAAAAAAAATCCACTTGCTCCAGACACACCCACACAATCAATCCTACCAATCATATAGCTCAGATGACCTCTCATATGGTTCTAACAACATGTTATCGCACAAGTTGTAGGTTAGGAAAATCATAACCCAACCACCAATTGGGGAAAACTAGGAGGTCACCTACCCATTGTCACCTTAGGCAGGTGTCCCCATCACTTTAGAGGTAAGGTAGCCACCTCAAGGGGGGAATCCCGATGACCCTAGGGGGAAAGAGATGGAAAATGGTGAAGATGAAAAGGATGTCCATAGAGGTCAATTATATATGGTATTAAGGTCTTGGGAAAGAGTCTTGGGAAGGTTCAATGGTTTCCAAATGTATTGAGTGACCTGCTAATAGTGAAGTACCCGCCCGAGACACAAGAAAAACAAGCATATGATTCAATATAATTAATTGGAAAAGCGTGTTAAGATTTTTTTCCCTAATATAAGTTGTTAGTAACAATATATATCAGCAATGAAATGCCACAATAAGCTGCTAAATAAGTGCTATAAATCAAGTGAAAGATACAAGAGATAGACCAGCTAAACACTAGCAAAACTCAAAATTAAATACCAAGATACTAGCATGAAAAGAAAAGGTTTTTGTAAACATTTTCTACAGAAATATATATCATCCTTGTGGTTGTAACAATCAAATTATTACATCGAGAAAATCAGCCACTAAAACTCCCCCAAAATTTTCCAAAAAGTGCGCTAGACCAAGAAGTATAAGTGTGCAAACTTTGGGCAAATTCTGGCAGTTGATTAGAGAGTTATTCAAGCAATTAGATTAAGTTTTCTGCAGCCCTAATGGCTCAAGATGAAATTTTGTAACTGAAACAATAACTACCCCATATAAGGGGACTCCCTAGTGGCTAAGAGGTTCTCTAAGCACAAGGAACATAACCCAAGTTGCAAAAAGTTAATACGACAAGAAATCATGTTTCTCAATGCAATATTTTGTTTCTCCAATGCAAGAATACTTCATATTAGTTCCTTCAAAATTGGGTTATGGAGTCTTTAAATCACAATCTAGATCAACAAAAACTGTAGGGGTGTAAATCCTCTTACTCCCTAGGGTATGCCAACCAAACTTAGGGTAAATCTAGGAAGGTATACACACTCGTATTCCTCTTAGCAACCCTTGCAAAAAAGAAAGACTTGAAACCTTTAACAAATAGATGAAGCAATGATGGAGGGTGTATCTAGAATACTCCTCCCTAGGGTTTCCACCAACAATAACCAAAGTAAGCAAGAAAATAATAGCATATGCATATTTTTCCTTACCTAATCCAAGAAAATGAGTGAACAAACCCTAGTTATCATGAAACATTCATCCAAGATTCAAGAGAGAAATACTTTATGGGGTGCGCATCACTCCTCCTTATCCAATCACCAAGAGACATTCCCCATAAGACATTCTACAAGAGAGAAACACCAAAATCGTCAAGAGTAGACAAAATTTCAGCCAAGTACTTCTCACAATGGGAGATTTATCATATGAAATGAGATCTTAGGATCTTTATTTATACAAAATGTCTCCAAAATAGTTTTTCCACATAATATTAGGGTAAACAAAAAGACTAGGGGTCAACAACCCTAATCTTGCCCCTTTTACAAAATAATATTAAACAATTCACTTAAAATTTACTTTTACACAAAAAGAAACCCTAAATTAAAGTAAAGTCGCCCCTTTAGAGGACGTTTTGGCACTAGGAGAAAGTTGTTGGTGTTGGAGGAGTGTAGTTAGGTTTACCAAAGCCACATTTCAAGAATCCAAGTTACTTTATTCATGGTCAAAGCCCAATTCTCCTCAAAATTTCCATGTGCCAATGAGTGGTAAGCTCACAACCAAACCCTATCCCCCCTAGATGATGCCATGCTCCTAAAGATGAAGTTTTGCCTCTACTAGGAAAAAAATTTGGCATGTAGGGGATAGGTTATGTCATTCAAGTCATCTTCTAGGCCTCCGAAGTTTCATCTATCTCATCCAGCATGTGGGCCCTTGGCATCCACCTATGGGCTTGTTCCTCCAAAATTGTCCACCGACTAGGTCATGTAAAGAAAAATAAGCACACCCTCCAAGGATGTCAAGTAAAAATATCATGATAAGTCAATCAAGTCAATAAATGAGCCACCTAAGCATGTGCATCAAAGATTACCATGTCAAATAATTAAGTGCTCAAAGACATTATGCGACTTTCCAAGCTTGGATATGGGAGGGTTTGACGAGGTGTCCTAGTGGGTAGATCTTTCCCTAGGGCAAGGAGTGTTTCCAAGAGATCCCTCTCTAAGCCATGTAAAGTGGATGAAGTGGTTAAGGGTTAAGACTTAATGTTCATGGGGTTCTTGACATACAAGGGGTTGTAGTGTTTCATTCATGGGTGACTTTGTAGAGGGTGTGTGGCACCTTCATTTGCAGTGCAATTTTTCGAAGCCCATTGTTTTTCCATTCTTTGTTTCTTTCAAAATTTAGGGGCAAGTTGAAGGCCACTATCCTGGCATCGTGTCCAGATAATGACAATGTCACTCACAAACACCTAGTGGAAATGAGAAGGTTGGATCATGATGAGACCACCTTTCTCTCAGCCATGCAACTGAGAACCATTACCCTGACTTGGTGACCAGATGATGGTAATGTCATACCACTGAATATCCATGATCATGATAGGTCGGCTCATGATGAGATATCCTATCCTCCAACTAACCCTTTAATAATTCTTAATCATTATTCTTGTGGGTCCCCCTTTTCTTACATATAAGTGTTTCATTACTTTCTTGGGGGATCATTGGGCGAAGCATATGGAAGGTTTATATATAGGGTTTTATCTTTTACCCAACAACAATCCCTCTGGGCCTTCAGCCCCTTCTTCCCATAGAATGAGGGATAACCCCTTCTTGGGTCAATACACCCTAAAATCCCAAGAGATAAGGAAATGGGGGGGAGGAGTGATGGAAAGTGGTAAGTATGGTCAAGAACGGTACAATGGCTCTTCAAGAGAGTTCCCAGTAGCAAACTCATTCCCAAGGAAGACCACTTACTTGGGCACAATGTCAACCACCAAGGTGAAATAGGGCAAAAGGCATCATGTCCAAGCATATATCATAAAATCTAAAGCAGTCTAAGACACAATATACCCAAATGCCTCAAATATTGAAATGACACTCACCATAATACCTAACTTGTACCTCATGGAGCAAGGCCCATTGCCTCTCAGAAGCCAGCTCGTGTGGTGGATGCCATCTGAAAATCTATGACCTATGTGGTGGTGAGAAGGGTCTACATCTGTGCAAAATGATACTACTAGTCATGTAGTCTCTCAGCACTCCATATCTACAACCTAAGGGCCTTGAGACATAATCTCCTTAGTTATCCCACAAAATGGGGATAGCATTTGGCTCCTACTTGGGGACATGTGCTTGTCGTAGAGTGCATGAGAACCGCAACATCTCTTGGTAGACCTATGCCTGCCAAAACTCAGATAAGAATATCATAGTATCTAGGGTGGTGTCATCACCCTTGGTCCATAAAAATCTAAAAATAAAAACTAATCTAGAAAAGAAAATTTTAGCATTTTTTCAAAAACTCCTAAACTAAGCATGAAATCAATATGCAAGTAGAGAAAAACGAAAAATGAAATTCCTCTAAACTACTATGAGCAATCAAAATGCAAATGCAGGAAATCAAAATGACCTACCTACTTACCTGGGGCCTTGGGGCCTTCAAGATCACATGATAGATGATGTTAGGTGAAGTCATACAACCAGTGCAACCAGCTGATCATCTCATCAAAGTATCTCCCCCTGTGCTTGATCATGTGAAACAACAAATATAAGTCTAGCACATAATAATCATGAGTATAAATACAAATATGCTCGATCATGAAATAAAACTCATGAAGATGGGTGGGAGGGAGGAAATCTTGCTGGAAATAATATCTTCCATTCTAATCATGCAAGGAATCCTTCCTGAAGTGATAGCCACAAGCTTAACTAAGCCATCTTTGAAGGGGGCTAATATATGTAGACGAAGGCTCATCTTCATTTGTGCACAAATACTCACTACTTGTCGAGGATTAAGATAAAATGAGAGATCAAAAGAATATTGCATGGTCTCTCGAAGAAGGGGGTAAGAGGTAAGGGCCAAGATCAGGTGTAGAAAAACATCGCCTCTTCACCTGCAAATCTTCATGAAAATATCCAAGATGAAAATACTTTCACTTTGAAGAATGAGCCTCTGGTCGCTCTGAGGTGGCCACGTCCTGGTATTCCTCCATAACTGAGGACGAAAGTGGATGAGTGTCCCCCGAATAAATCTAAAATCATGTCATCATCAAGCTCCCAAACATATGAATCATATATGCATGAAAAGTTGTCCTTTGAAGATGACAAATCAAACCCCTTTTCTTGAGCGCTACCCTTAATGTCGTAAATGGGGTCTCTATCGAAAATGAGACAACCAAAATCCCACCTACGTCTACCAATCTGTATGAAAGTGTCTATATGCTCATCAACCATATGTGAAGTTTCTCTTACAAGACCATTAGCAAAAGTGACCATCTCTTTGTCTTCGTGTGCAGGAGGAGTAGAGGCATGGATGTCTTCAACATGCTCCTCACATTCATCACTAAGGATAGTTGCTTCTTGAACTTCATGAACAAGAGGAGAGCACGACTGGAAAACCTCAACTACATCATGCAGGAGAAAAGAAAATGATGCCTCAATATGTTTCACTTCATCAATATTCTTTTTTCTCTTCATGGGCATGCTCCTCCATCGCCTCTTCATCACACGAGGCTTGATTCTTAATGCAAATTGCTTCATGTGCACTTTTTTAGAAATATCTGTCGCATCAAAGGGCTCCTCTAACACCTCTTCATTTCCAAAGTCACAGAGTAAAGTGTCATCAATATATTCAAAAGGATTATAACTCGTCATGTTATCTTCTTGATGTGTGGGAGGAACAAAGGCATGGATGTCTTCATAAAATGGAAGGGCAGATATGAATGTTTCTTCTTCATCAAATGTCTCGTCTAGATCTTCATCAGGATATTCTTGGTAACTTTCTTCATATATTTTTCGTTCAAGCACTTCTTCATCGTCAAGGGTAGGAAATATCTCTCTTATGTGGCTCATCATTTCCTTGGCAGCTTTATTAATAGTCTTTTCCTTTTCCATCTGTAAAAATTCCATCGTCGAGTCACAACAAGTTTTGGATCAAGGTTCATCCTATGGTGCCATAATTCCATAGACTGAAAGGACATCTCAATGATGTGCCTTGAGACATAATCTCCTTATTTATCCTACAAAATGGGGATAGCACAACCAAACCCTACTCAATCTCAACAAACCCTAAATTTATTCATTATGTTCTAAAAATCAGAAATAGAACTATATCTATTACAACCAACTACATCTAGATGCATTCTAGAGGTCTCTCGACCTAATCATTACAATGAAAAATTAGAATTAAGGGAACCAACCCCCTTTAGTAAATTTTTTGACCCTCCTAGGTTTATAATTCAAGATTTCATTCGATGCTCATGCATCAAAGCATGCCACGAAACCCTGAGCTAACAAAGAAAGAACCCACCCCTCTCTATTCGGTTGCATGGAGGGAAGGTTACACTTTCAAGTTTCATATTTGCATAAGCAGGAATCGAATGTACAGTCTCCAGGTACTAAACCTGGTAGATACGTGGAACGGTTCGGTGAGACCATGGTGCCTCATGCATGCATGCGAATAATGTGTAATTAGCTTTGTGGCGATATTCCTTTTTAAAAAAGATTAAAAAAAAAGACAATATTGAAGGTGGATGCACCATTATTAATATTCAATTGTTATATTCATACTAGACCTGACATAGCATTTCCAGTTCACGTGGTTAGCCAGTTCATAAGTGATCCTCAACAACCTGATTTGACAGTTGTGTTTAGGTACTTTCAGTCTAATTACTCTAGCTATGGTATAGTGATGCACAGTCCTTTTGGAAGCTAGTGCAAGTTGGAAGCTACCTCTCTTGGAACTCTTCGTTCCCTAGTCTCTTCGCACTTTGTGGGAGTGCCTCATGTGAGAACTCTTCATTACCTACCCTCTTTCCTAAGTTAAGGTAATGACTGCCAGTGAAAGAGGGTGGATGGTCGGGTTGCAATGAAGTATGACCGATAGGGAATACGAATGAAAACTCATCAAATAAGAATTGCATGCATGAGGGATGCAAGTAGCTTTGGGAGCTTCGATAATGATAAGGCTACTCAAACTTTTTTGTAGGACCTTTGTTTGTGTTAATATTAGAACAATTTTCCCCTCATATGGAGGTTCCTTCTCTCCGAGTGGGCAACCTTGTTGGACTTGATGAAGGATCTAATGTCTCTATAAATTGGAGTCTCAATATCATATGAAAAGGACTCAACAGTATCATGTCTCTGTCCTCAATGCTTTTCCCCTATACAATTTTAATTTGATCTCAAAATTTGAATTTCGTACCCAAAAATACCTAATACAAGTAGTCCTTTTAACTTAGGTATTTATGAAAAAATGGAAAACAAATCATCAAATTGAAATTGAATTACCTGAGTCAAATTGTTTGCTTCCAAAGCTTGCAACTCTAACAACAGATCTTCTCACAATTTTGTGAACTTGGAAATCTTGTAAATTATGAATTGATCATCCCAACTTTTTTTAAGAGCCAGTAACCCTCACATCATGTCTGTGGGGTTGTTCATGTTTGTATTAATAAAAAATTATTCAAGATTGTTCAGATCAAAATCTATACTTGCACATGAATCTCAACACAAAAGGCCCCTTAGTGGACAAAGAATACATCATTTTGGTCGTCAACACACTCTCAAATCTCGTCTTTGATATCTGAGTTTCCCTCATTTCACCTTCAAGCCCCAAGTATGGGGGATTAATAGTTTGTTTCCCTGATTTGTCTCTCGTTATTTCAAAATTCCTTCATAAACCTTTTTTCTAGTTTAAGTTCTCATGCCAAACTTGCTATCTGAGGAAATTTACTTTTTGATGTTTTTATTGAAAATTGTACCAACCTAATTATGTATATGCCATGATAAATATGTTGGGTGTATAAGAAAAAATTCAATAGCTAATAATAATTTGTAATAGTATTTTGAATTGTATTCGAGTTCGATTGCTCTACTCATAAATTCTTTGCTCTACCATGATGATGTGAAGTTATATGATATAAATTTTCAATTTATAAATTTTCATGCTGTAAATTTTATTTTTTTGTCATCAAGATTAGAAACTTCGTGGTACTATCCCACTATATGCTCAATGCATTGAGATTACATGGATAAGTTCTTGTTCTACAGAGCTTATCAAGATACATACCTTAGAAGTTGTTGTTGATGAAAGAAGAACATGCATAGGCATTACTTGGACAATCATACGCGGATGCAACAAATCATTCAGATCATTGAAAGTTGTGCTCGTAAAC
>JASDQU010690017.1:2288-13503 GCA_032191745.1 Picea mariana
ACCTGGATATATTTCTTAAAATCTATAGATGAAGTATTCAGTAAATTCAAGGAATTCAAAGCCTTGATAGAGAATCTTTCTGAAAGAAAGATTAAGATACTCAGGTCAGATAATGGAGGAGAATATACCTCAAAGGAGTTCATAAACTTCTGCAGAGATGTTGGTATCAAGAGGGAACTCACTACTCCCTATAATCCCCAACAAAACGTTGTAGCTGAAAGGAAGAATAGTACAATTATGGAAGTTGTAAAGACCATGATTCACGATCAGGATCTTCCTATGTGCTTATGGGAAGAAGCGCAATGGAAACTATTTATGTGCAGAACCAATTATCCCATAGTGCACTTGGGTTCAAGACCCCTGAAGAGGTGTTCACTGGAAAGAATCCAGAGGTAAGCCATCTCAAAATATTTGGCTGTCTAGTGTTTATTCATATACCGAAAGAGAAAATAAACAAGCTGGAACCCTCCGGAAAGAAGGGAATATTTGTGGGATATTGTGAGGTATCCAAGGCCTTCAGAATCTACATACCTGGTCACCACCATATTGAGATTAGCAGGGATGTGACCTTTGATGAAGAAGCATATATTAAGAAATCAAGAAGATGCCAGCTTGAAGAAATGTATGAAGAGGAACCTGTAAATCCCAGGACTATAGAATCTGTGAGGGAAGTTCCCAGAGCTGTAGAACCTGTAAGGGAAGTCGTAACTTCCCCTGATGAGGAGACTCCTGAAGACCATAATATAACAGATGTTCAAGAACCTCCTCAAACGACCTTCTCCCATAAAATAAAGCTTGCTTGGGCAAGAGAGCTTATTCAATATGGAGAGAAGTATGGTGTTCCAGAAGGAACCATGAGACAGGTGAAAAGACTAAATCCATTCTCCAGTTACACAACTTTGATGTGCAATCTACTTGATGAAGAACCTACATGCTTTGAAGAGGCCATTCAAAATAAGGAATGGGAAGATGCCATGACAGAATAATACCAATCCATAATAAAGAATGATGTATGGGAAATAGTTCCCAGACCAAAAAGTAAGGATGTGGTATCATCAAAATGGCTCTTCAAAATAAAACATGCTGCTGATGGAAGTATTGAGAAATATAAAGCAAGATTTGTTGCTTGTGGCTTTTTCCAGAAGGAAGGCATTGACTATGAAGAGACATTCACTCCTATGGCCAGATACACTTCGATCAGAACCATTATAGCTCTTGCAACCAAGATGAAATGGAAGCTGCACCAAATGGACGTGAAGACATCTTTCCTGAATGGTGTTATCGAAGAGGAAGTGTATATAGAGCAACCCCAAGGATTTGAGGTTGAAGATAGGAAGTCTCATGTCTGATGATTGAAGAAAGCCTTATATGGATTGAAGCAAGCTCCTAGAGCTTGGTATGGCCATATAGACAGTTTCTTGGCGAGCTTAGGCTTTACCAAGAGTAAAGCAAACTCAAATCTCTACTTCAAAATTATGGATAATGAACCAGTACTATTACTACTGTATGTGGATGACTTATTCTTAACTGGAGAAGAAAAGCTCATCACTGAATGTAAACAGAGACTTGTCGTAGAATTTTAAATGAAAGACCTTGGCCTAATGCATTACTTATTAGGTCTTGAGGTATGGCAAAGTCCAGAAAGGATCTTCCTTAACCAAGGGAAGTACATGGTCGAAATCTTAAAGAGATTCGACATGCTAGAATGTAAGCCCATGAATACACCCATGGAGGCGAAGCTGAAGCTGTTGGTCGATACTTCGTCAGACTTGATAGATGCCACACTGTATAGACAGATTATTGGATCGCTGATGTACTTGACGAACACCAAACCAGACATCTGTTTTTTAGTGAACACCTTGAGTCAGTTTCTGGTAAAGCCCAGATGTGTTCACCTAGTGGCTGCAAAACATGTGATGAGGTACCTTAAAGGTACAATGGATTATGAACTCAACTATGATGGAGATCATGACTTCACATTGAGTGGATATACTGATGCAGATTGAGCAGGAAGCGTTGCTGACAGAAAAATCACTTCTGGATGTTGTTTCAGTTTGGGATCAGCCATGATCTCATGGCAGAGTAGGAAGCAATCCAATATTTCTCTCAGCACAGCAGAAGCAGAGTACATTTCCGCATGTTTTGCTAGCTGCGAAGATATATGGCTTCGAAAGTTGTTGACTGACCTATTTGACCTAGAGATGAGAGCAACCGTGATTCTATGTGACAACCAGAGCTGCATAAAAATGACAGAGAATCCTGTATTCCACGACAGGTCGAAGCACATAGAAATCCGCTATCATTTCATCCGCAACATGGTACAAAGAGGAGCCTTGAAGCTCTAGTACATTAGCATGGATGAACAGGTTGTTGATGTGTTGACCAAACCTCTATCTCGTGTAAAGTTTGAACACTTTCGAGATAAGCTTGGTATAGTCTGAAAGGACCCTCCCTCCCTGAAAAGGGGAGTATATATTTATTCCTTGCTTCTGACCTCGCTGTTAGATGTAAAGCATGGTGATTCATTGCTTCTGACCTCTCTGTTAGACGTAAAGCATGACGTTGTGTGTTCCTTGCTTCTGACCTCGTTGTTAGACGTAAAGCAAGATGAGTCATTACTTCTGACCTCGTTGTTAGACGTAAAGCATGACGTTGTGTGTTCCTTGCTTCTGACCTTGCTGTTAGACATAAAGCAAGATGAGTCATTGCTTCTGACCTCGCTGTTAGACGTAAAGCAAGAAGCTGTGTGATTCCTTGCTTCTAACCTCATTGTTAGACATAAAGCAAGATGATGATGATTCCTCGCTTCTGACCTCGTTTTTAGACGTAAAGCGAGATGATGTGTGATTCCTTTCTTCTGACCTAGTTGTTAGACATAAAGCAAGATGATTCCTCGCTTCTGACCTCATTGTTAGATGTAAAGCGAGATGTTGATGTGTTCCTTGCTTCTGACCTAGTTGTTAGACGTAAAGCAAGATGATTCCTCGCTTCTGACCTCGTTGTTAGATGTAAAGTGAGATGTTGATGTGTTCCTTGCTTCTGACCCAGTTGTTAGACGTAAAGAAAGATGATATATATATACCTTGCTTCTGATCTAGTTGTTAGACGTAAAGCAAGATGTGACTGATACTGAGCTACCAGCTTATCAGTTGTGACATTGAGACAGTGTAGTATTGTGATGTGCCAGCCTAGTGTTGTGATGAGGTATCATTTTTATTGATATATATTGATGTAGATGATGATGGCATTCTTTCGAGAATGATGATGCTGCCAATGAAGAAAACTTCCGATGACTCATAAATGTGCTAGCCAATGTTTCAAGATGATATTGATGATACTGTCCTCCTGATGCCACTAATGATGTAGACCTCTCTCACCTGATGTTGTTGAAGAATACCCTTCTTGTTAAGGGGGAGTGTTGAAATAATGTAACTACAAAGAGTATTCTTATTATTATTATTATTTTATTCATAGGATTAATCCCCATTGTGGATTAATCATGTCGGTAATTGTATTAGGACCAAATCCCCTTTTGTGGATTGGTCAACAGACAATTGTAATAGGCAGAATAAGAAGTCGACCCCAACAGTTATTATTGAGACCGAGAATTAAATTAAAGGTGGGTTTACCCACCCAGAGTGAGAGGTTGGCCTTGCCAGTGAAGACCCTTCACATGTGCCAGTCTTGTATATATAGAGAGGCTAGCGCTGCACTTTATCACACAACACACTTGCTTATTCTTAAGAGGCAAGATGCAACTTACCAGTGAGAGAGAAGGAGAAGAGTGGCACATCTTTTGGAGAGGACTATCTGTATTGGTTTGAGTTATCTCTTGAACATTGTATTAGCAATTTATGATAAGGAAGTTTTTGCTGGGTTTTCTTCTCCTAGAGGGTTTCCCAGGATAACTGTTGTGTCTCTTGTGAATGTGTATTTCTCAGTGATCTTGTTCTTATGTTGCTCTTATCTATTGAAATGCAAAGAACTATAATACTGGCATAAACATTAACAACCACCATGCATGCCCACATCACACACGCCCATTCATATATACGCCCCTCCATGGCTTGCTCTATAATAGCCATCAATGCCCCCGAGATGAGTTGCATCCCTAGAGACCCAAAAATATGCATGACCATCACGCAGAATAATTGTGTCTCCAATGATTCAAAGACGACTATACCAACAGAGCCACAATTCATCATTTCCATCCCCGAGAAATGCCTCTTGTCCATCACTCCTACCATCACCCTCGACGAAATCCTGGGTATTGTCGACAACTCAGTCCCTCGAAAAGGGAGCCCATTTAGGAAGTAAATTTCAATATCATATCTAATGCGTAGGTCATGCCCCCGCACCTCAAACAGTTGGCACTCAGGTTACCACATTTGAAAGATAAAATCCAACAATGCATCATGTGACCGCAACAATAAGCAATAAAAAAAATGCAACAAAACCGCTTGGACCAAATGGCACCGGATCCGAGCATCATCAGACACTATCCTCCGTAGTGTCTCCCAGTCCCTCTCTCACCACTGAACAAGAATATTACACCTATGCTCTGTCACTTGCACCCATTCCAACACAAAGCTTCATTTTCTCATCAAGAATACTCATCCCTTGTAAAAAACAACATTTTCCCCTACGTGGTTGTTCCCTTACCAGTCACACACTTCCACATGCATGTCCCCCTTACGATCATTCACATTCGTGTGACTGTTAAGATGATAGATACACAATCGTTGCACGACTATCCATTTAACATCCGCGCACACGTGTGTGAAATAACCTCTCACATTCGTGCACATGTACACAACTGCCAAAGGTTAAGCTCTTCACATCTCCCACCCCTACTGCATAGGTGAAACCTTGATTTTCTTGCACATGTGCATGCCCAATATTGACACATTCACGCACTTTTGCGTGGATGTATCCATAAAACCTTCACTCATGTGGGCATGAAACAGGGTGACCCCCACACAACTCCCTCTACCCAGTCATCAAATAGGTCGTACGACCCTCCGTACGTCCCCCAACCCCACCCAAAAATACCTAACCTATGCCGGAGGTTTTGACGGCTTATTTGAATCTCACGCATGCAGAATTTGAGTCTATAAAATGTTGTACCACTCAAAACAATATAACAAATCCTCTGGAAGATATCCACATAAACAGGTACAAAAGAAGTGGCATTGTGGGCCCCACCCCCATATATACGCCCCATTCACAAAGCTTCCTCACCTTCTTTCTGGAGCACACAAGCTCTATTTTTTGCATCGTTTGCACCACCAATATCCTAACCTGGTCATCTTCACAATGGTACCATTAGTTTCTCATTCCATTCATGAGCCTTGGGGGGCCCTCTTTGCACTCTGGAAACTGGTACGCATCATCCTTACACATTTTAATTCTCAAATAGATGTCATATGTGCTTCATCTTCAGATATGTTTCATGGTGGGTATTCAATTTTGTATGTGCAGGTACTCATCAGTGATCTCCTTCACATCTTCAGTCTTGACCACCATATGGCCCATGTAGGTATATATTCAAAACTGGCATACACTCACACCCCCTGAAAAAAAATTCATATCCCAATTATACCCCTCAATATTTATCCTTAGGATCCCCACACCCGACTCTACGGTACCATTACCTCCATTGCATTCAAGTACCATAAACCGATAACATTCTCACCTCCATGACTCGTCCCACATATATTTACCCCTTGACATATTGACACTCATTTTTTTTATCCATTAGGCTCAAGATTCCTAGTAGTGTTACACATATATTTACCCCTTGACATATTGACACTCATTTTTTTTATCCATTAGGCTCAAGATTCCTAGTAGTGTTACACCCCTGAATAAGAACCTCATACTTCTTCCTCATCATCATGCTAACCACCCCCTTATAGACTCCCACCTCATTTTTCTAGTTACATTAAATGCACCACAACATTATCATGAACCCACCACCCCTTACACAATCATTTCCCCATCTACAATCATTCTCTCCATTCATCTACCTAGTACAGAAACTAACTAATGGGCCCCCCACCCTCCATATTCCTCCACTTGAGCCTCCATCAGGCCAATCCATATTCCATGGGGGAACGCGTTTTTGTACATGTACAAATCCCACCATGATTCATTATTTATTTTTATATAAAAAAAAATCTCGTACATACAATATATTTTTGTCGTCAAAACCAACGATGTTTTTCTTGGCACATAGCAACCCATGTATCTATTGGTTGGGAAATTTCATTTTCATCACAATCTCTGCAAATATATCCCTACCATAGAAAAAATTCTGACTATCACAGACACCCCTGTCCTCAAAATCTGTATTTTGACCTATCATCCACTCCTTTCTAGTCTCACCCATCCCTCACAGTCAACCCCATATCTGGTTGTCCCCCTGACACCATATCGTGTTTTACAGTTTTTTCCATCATTCCATTTCCCCCCAACCAAGGGAAGTTATTATGTCCCATACAGTTTGAGCTTCATCCATGTCACCAGTTCATCTATATTTTCCTCCATATAGTCGTTGATACCATTTTGATCAAACAGATTTCAAGAATCCCTTTGCTTCTTGTAGTCATTCCCCCTTCTGTTTCGACGTCAACAAAAGTTTCCAGGATGGTGGCAGTATCTTGGTTCTCATTCCACTATTAATGAGAAGTCTTGGATGGCACAAAAAGAGTCATCGTTGCTCTCTGATGTCATTGATCCCCATAACATTCAACTCCAACAAACTTTCATGTTACAGTGGGCCTTACTATATGACCATTGCAGTTTTCAGTACTCATCGAAGACCTCTGAATTTTCTAGGTCATCAATTCCTTTAAGTTATCGACATCTTAAACCATTGTCCATTTCTCGATTCATATCTAGTTCATTCCATATAACTGTCATCTATCGTCATTGACGCCCCCAAGGTCGATGCAGACATTTACTTCTGATGAGTGAGATTGTTGTGGTTGGGATTTTCGGTTTTGATCGAAAAATCCATAGTGTTTATATTATTTATACCAGCGCTTCCCTTTCTCTTAAACCCATGATCTTTGTCCTGAAGATGGATCCTGATCTGGATCCAAAACGTCGACAATCTATTGACTACACTGTGGCTTTTCCGATCAAAACTAGACATCTACTTCATTAACAACATTCAGCTACAGTCATATTATTTTGGTTTCATGACATGAGCATGGGGCATGCCCACCTTGTTTGTACAAATGTCTATCTTTATATTTCTATTTTCGGAGAATTTTTGGAATCCCCTCTTTTTCTAAGGGACGCTCTCACTGTCCCTCTTAAATGACAGCTACAACTCTCCTATTCTTCCAACAATTTTAGTAGAAGGAAACATTGATGTATTTCAGCTATATGTATGCTCTTGACTTCACACATCATGGTATTAGAAAAATAGGATTGCAGAACAATAAAATAAAAACAAATGTGGAAATAAAACATAGAAGATACACAATACAATAAAGACATAGATATACATGGTTCACCCAGTGTGGGCTATGTCCACCAGGGAAATTTCTAGGTCCTTCCTTTTTATTATCCAACAAATGAAGGGATACAACCTACAAAACACACGATGTAACTTCCTCTTGTTTCTCTTATGGTCTCCTCACTTAGAATACAATATTCACAATGATACATAGCCACAATACATTTCCCTCATAAAAGAGAGTTTCCTTCTAAGGAAAAAAATCGTAATATAACTTCTATTGTCAGATCTGTGACCTTATCATGAACGGTCCAAATTTACTATGAAATTACAATATACATTTACAAGGAAATTTTTCCTTCGGGGGCCCTCTTGCCCCCGAACCTTGCAGCTCCCCCGCGTGGAGGGGTGTACAATCTTTATGGGGTATAAACACGGCTGAACACAAAGACCTCTTAATCAAGAAGATAATCAAGCTCCACAAACAACAATATCCCACTTGGAGATTGATCTCAACAAATCCACTGCTGTTGTATATGTTGGACTATGATCCTTCTTGGACCTGGAAAATTTCTCATCTTCACCTTCATGCTTTAATACCAACTAAAACTGAGAAAGAACTCATTTTATCCTGGTTACTCCCTTTGTTAACATGTCTATAAGATTCTATCTAGTGTGTATATTTTCCAACTTCAAATGTCCATCTTCCAAGACAGATTGTATGAAATGGTACCTAAGATGTATATGCTTAGTCTTCGAATGGAAGGTTGAGTTCTTTGCAATATGAATGGAACTCTCGTTGTCACGGTACAACCTGCTATTCTCTTTCTTCTTTTCCAATTCCTCCATAAACCTCTGTAACCAAATCATCTCTTTACTATCCTCTGTAGCAACAACATAATCTACCTCTATTGTTGAAAGTGAAACAACCTTTTGCAGTTTCAAAATCCAACTTATTGTTGTTCCACCTACAATAAAAAATTACCTCGTGGTGCTCCTCCTTCTATCTTTATCACCTGCCATATCTGAATCAACATATCCCTATAGAAAAGTGTTTGAACCTCTAAAACATATTGCATGAGAAACAATACCTCTCAAATACCCAAGAATCCATTTTACTACCTCCCAATGTTCTTTACCTAGATTTTTCATATACCTACTCACAACTCCCACTACATGTGCAATATCTGTTCTTGTGCAAACCATCGCATACATCAAGCTGCCAACTACTGATGAATAAGGGACCCTGGAAATGTATTCTATATCCTCTTGTGTCTTGGGACACATTTCCTTAGTTAATTTGAAATGCCTGGCCAAAGGTGTATTAACTAGTTTTTCATTTTGCATTCTAAACCTCTCCAACACCTTCTCTATGTACTCACCCTAAGACAATGTCAATCTGCAATTTTTTATGTCTCTTGTTATTGTCATACCAAGGATTTTCTTTGCAGCACCCAAATCCTTCATTGCAAATGAATTAGCTAATTTATTCTTGAGCACATTTATATCATGCATATTAGACCCTGCAACAAGCATGTCATCTACATACAATAGCAAGATAATATAGCTTTCATTTTCTAGCTTTTTAAAATAAACACAGTGATCATAATGACATCTACTATAACCTTATTCTGTCATAAACTTGTCAAGCTTCAAATAGCACTGCCTTGGAGCTTTCTTTAGGCGATACAAGCTCTTCTTCAACCTGCATACCAATTTTTCCTTCCCTTTGACTTCATACCCCTATAGCTGTTGCATATAAATCTCTTCCTCCAAATCTCTATGGAGAAAATTTGTTTTTACATCATATCATTCAAGATGTAAATCTTCCACTGCCACAAGACTTAAAATAGTCCTAATTGAATTAATTTTAACAACATGAGAAAACATTTCATCAAAATATATAGCTTTCTTTTGTGCAAACCCCTTTACAACAAGTCTAGCCTTGTACCACTTTTTGCCTCCATCTTCTTCCTTCAACTTGTAAATCCATTTATTTTGTAATTCTCTTTTTCCTATAGGAAATTGAACCAAATTCCAATTCTGGTTATTTACCAAGGAATCCATTACCTCTTTCATTTCTTGCTCCCACTTCTTTTTAGTGTCTACCTGCATTGCCTCTTCATAAGATTCGGGTTCACCATAATCAGTCAACAATAAATAATACAATGCAGGAGAGTATCGTTCAAGGGGTCTACTTAACCTGGTATATCTTCTAACAACACTTGTAGGAGTTTGAGGTATTTGTTTCTCCTTTTTTTGTACATTTTGATTTTTTGGTACCTTTGGAATTTATTTTTCAGTGATCTTATCAAGCACTGTGTATTCTGGTTTTTCTTTTTCCTGTTTCTTTCTGTGCAACTAATCTTTGTACATGAACTTTCCATTGAATATGATATCTCTACTCCTAATGATTTTTTGATTTTCATAATCCCATAAGCGATAACCAAAATCATTAACACTGTATCTAATAAAGGTACACTTCTTGGATTTTTCCTCAAGCTTTGTTCTATTTTCTTTATCAATATGGACAAATGCTTCACAACTAAAGTATTCAAAAAAGAATAGTTTACCTCTTTACCTGTCCATTCCTCCTCTGGAATTATACCATCCAAAGATATTGAAGGTCCTCTTTTTATTAAGTAAACAACAATATCTATATCATCTACCTAGAAATGTAAGGGCAAAGAAACATGCAATCTCATACTCCTTGCACACTCCATGATTGTCTTGTTCATCCTTTCTGACACAACATTTTCTTGTGACGTTCCTAGAACTGTCTTCTCTCTACGAATCCCATGGTATGAACAATAATCATCAAAATCATTGCTGCAATATTCACCTCCATTGTCTGATCTGAGACACGTCAACCTTTTTCCTGTCTGATTCTCAACCAAATCTTTCTATTTCTTAAAAGTATCAAAAACATCATATTTTTGTTGAATGCAATAAACCCAAATTTTTCTAGTTGCATCATCAATAAAACTAACAGAATAACGAGAGCCACCAAGAGATGATACCTGAGTTGGTCCCCATACATCTGTATGCACAAACTCTAACCTTTCACTCTTCTTTTCTTTTCTGACTCTGAGAAATATGAGTCTCTTATGTTTTCCATAAACACAATGCTCACAAAAATCCAATTCAATTTGTTTAAGATATGGAAACAAATTTATTTTGTGAAGTTGCATCCCCTTCTCACTCATGTGTCCAAGCCTATGATGCCACAATGTTGTATCCACTCCTATAGAATCTAAATAGATAGAAGAGTCAATATTACCAATACATAAATATAATGTACCTACCTTCTCTCGTTTTTGTATCACCAATGATCCTTTGGTGACCTTCCACACCTTATCTGTAAATATAGATATACAAGTTTCACTTGCCAACTAGCCTATTGAAATTAGATTTTTCCTCAGATCTGGAACATTTCTTACCTATTTCAACAACCATTGGTTTCCATTCCTTTTCTTTATTTTTACCTTTCCCATTCCAACAATTTTGCATGGTGCATCATCACCCAAATGAACTTGCCCAAAATCACCTTGAACATAATCTAGAAAATGTTTCCTATGGGGTGTGGCATGAAATGAAGCCCCTGAATCTACTACCCAAGACTCAGAAATATTATCTACAGAAAGAATCAAAGAATCTTGTAACACATCATCTGTTACATTTGCTTCCTGATTTTTCTCTTGTTGTCCATCCCTTTGTTTATTTGGAGCTCTGTAGTCTTTGTTCAAA
>JASDQU010690018.1:0-14049 GCA_032191745.1 Picea mariana
AGGTTCGTGGGACCTTTCGAGATTGTGGAGAGAAAGGGGCCCGTGGCCTATCGACTAGCCTTGCCTGATTCTTTGAGGCGTATGCACGATGTTTTTCATGTATTTGTTTTGAGACATTATATTAGTGATCCTACACATGTTATTGACATGAGTTCGTTGCAGGTATTGGACGAGGGGGCGCTCACGGTTGAGCCGGTCCGCATCTTGGATCATCGCGTTCGACAGCTATGACGTCAAACGGTAGATCAGGTCAAGGTCCAGTGGGACAATTATAGTCCGCACTCGGCGACCTGGGAGGACGCATATGATATGCGCCAACAGTTTCCATTTTTGTTTGATAGATAGATATATGATACTATGATACACTTTATTTCAGCATTCATACTATGAAACTTCGGGACGAAGTTTAGACCAAGAGGGGGTGTATGTAACATCCCGCTTTGGCGCATTGAGCGAACTTATTCTTTGAGGACACTTGCTCGCAAGTGATCCAGATTATTATGCTATTAAAACTTTTGATTTGATTATGAGGTGTTATGGGTTGATGACATGTTGTTTTGCTGCATTGACATAGATAGGTGCTATTGACTTGGTTTTACTAAGTGTGCAGGATTTTGGACCTCGAGGATGCAGAGGCATCGATGGAATCCCTTGGACTCCGGATCGAGTCAGGGAGTGTGCCATTGGGGTTTGATTGTTTTACTGTGATATTAGTGCATCTGACTGGATGATATGATATGGATATGTTCTGACATGATTTGTTGATGACGCAAGCTGACGATAGCTTGCCGACCAGACTCACATATGGAGTAAGGGGTCACGCACGACTACCAAAGATGTTGAGGGAGAGGTGTGGACAACAACCTGCCACAGCCTACTAGCACTCCCGTCGTGGCTCGAACTGTAGGTTAACGATTACCTAGTTCGAGAGGACCCATGATGCCGTGAGGGCAGACTGCGACAGTCGCTCACGATGATTCTAAGGGGCACGCAATAAGGTGGGGGCCTTATTCCTTAGAAGCCCTTAGTCTCCCACAAGTTCACCTGGCAGAGTGTTGACTCTAGGGGTTATTGATGTCTACCAAATCAGTCAAGAGGCGAGTGGCACCCTTGGAGCACGTAGTGCGTCCTGAAGGGCACGTCGCGCAAAGGAATAGATGAGGCGAGTGGCACCCTTGGAGCACTTAGTGCGTTCTGAAGGGCACGTCGCGTTGTTGATGATAGAGGGATGAACCTAGATGGCCCTAAGACAAATAACATGTTAAGTAATTTTAAAACACTTCCCTAATTAAATGTCGCCCAGTACGAAAATTAAGGCCTAAGTCTGGATTACGCTAGTGGTTGAACCTTGTCTTCTCTTAAAAAAAAAATAATAATAATAAAAATAAAAATGACTTAAATAATAATTTTGACCTTCGTTAAATCTTGTAACATGAAGGGAGTAAGAAATTAAGTTATTCATAAAAATAAAATCTGGGGTAATAAATGTAAAAAGGGGAATTAATTATTTTATCTTTTTGATAAATAAAAAAAAAATACTAATTAAATGATAAAAGGGAAAAGGGGTTAAATTCCACACCTGCCTTTTTGAGTTCTAATTAAAAGGGGAAAGAGGGAAAATTTTAAAATTTAGGAAACTAGGAAAAGAGGTAACATAAAAAGGGAAAAAGGGGGACTTAAGAGAAAAAGCGTAAGTCAACTTAGTAAAGAATCTACCATTTAAGAGCCTTCTAAATTTAAACTGAACTAGCAATTTAATAGGGGAAAGGTCATTTAAACCTGTAAGAGAATTTGGGGACACCTAGGAGTGATTCTAGGAGTAACTCTAGGTGGGTGAGGGAAATAAAGATAATTAATTAATTAATTAATGGAGGAATGAAGGGGATGGGTGACACTTGTACAGAGAGGAAGTTTTAGGAATTTTTTTTAAAACTTTAATTAAATAAGATTTTAGGAAAGAAAGGAAGTTCGAAATTCTATAAAATGAAGGAAGGAGAAGGATGAAGGATCTTCTTCTGTTTTTGCAACATTGTGCTATAGAATTATCTATTTGACTGATTTAACTTGTGGGAGTTGGGATACCCAGCTCGGAGAGGAGTGGTAGCTCGGCCTTGCGAGGCGAGCTGGGAGCTAGACGAGATCTCTGGATAGTGTGCGTGGCCCTTTTGTGGCTCAGGGGGCTAAGGGGGAAGAAGAGTACCCCTAGCATTGGCTGGGAGGTACCGGTGAAGTCTCGACGGTCGGCGAGCGGGAGTTGCACGGAGCGCGCAGGACGTCATTCGGAGCGGGTGATCAGGGAACGGTATGCTTCCTTCGTTTGTATGGTAGATTGTTGTAGGATTTATGATTTGGTTCTACATGGTTATTTTAGGTTGGTAAACTGTTGTCTAGATTCAAGACTAAAATTTTATGGCCCGGCTGAATGATTGATTGGTTTCCCATGACCTTCATTTCCCCACACGTCTTGACCACCTCGCTGTGTTGATTGTGGCTTTCGTGGTTGTCTAGCCTTCGTCCCTAGCTCACCAGTCCTCGCTTGAGCAGTCGGCCAGGAGCCTGATCTACGGTCGTCGCCTTGGCGTTAAAAGACCTATGGATCTCAACGCCCTGCTTTTCTGTGCGAGGATGATGAGCGAAGAACGTTCCTGTTAGCCGTCTACCCTTGATGTTGGTCCTTGGCTGAAGGTTCGTCTTGCTCCTTGATGCGTTAAATAACCCTGATCTGATTGATGGCGACGTTTCCTTAACTCTGCGTTTTATAATCGTCGGATAAGTTTATCTCTGTGTTTTTTTTTTATTGTTGGATGATTGGCACTTCGTGCATGACCTCTTTCGCAACTTATACCTGTGTTAGTTTAAGGTTGGCCCATTACGAGGCGAATTTATCTCTGCACCTTATATTTGATGAATTTTTTTTTGCTGGAGCTTTGCCCATCAGATTGACTGCCTACAAATTATTCTAGACTGCGTTTTTTGGGGTGTGGGGCGGGAGTTAATACTTAGACTTTCTGCGCATTAACCCTTTTGTAGACGATTTCTCTCCGCCCGAACACCATTTTACAATGGCCATCTTTTTCTGCATTCCTGTGGTTCCATGGCGTTTTACTCTCGTTTTTTTTTTATTATTTTTTTTTCTCATGTGCTTAACCTCTGCTCTCTTGACTGTTGACGGTTTTCACCTTGCGATTTAACCCACTCCTATTCGCTTTACCCCCGAATTGCTACCCATCACGATTTTTAATGGTTGTATTGGATTATTTTTGAACGGATGTTGGTTTCAGACACGATTGATTTTTGCTCTGCGTTTCGCCCTTCTTTGTTCACACAGCGATAATACTGTTCACACCGTTACACACAACGATATCACTGTTCACATAAACGTTTACACACAGCGATATTACTGATCACACCATGTTTACGCCAGATAATGATTACTCAGTGTTACACACAGTCCTTGATAGCATTCCTGGTTAGCGCTTTATTAGCTTATTGGGAAAGCGATATATCTGGAGGCAGCGTTATAATTTAACAGCGTTTACACGATGTGGCCCACAACCTTAAACACTGTTCTCACAATGTTTCACACAGTGAAGCTATAAAGTCACCCACCTTGCCAACTTAATGCATTGATCACGGATGTAGGCGTATTGTGTGATTGTGAAGTTACTAGTGACGTAGACCGCGACTGGTATTCAAGTTTGGTCGCAAATGTTATTGTAGATTGGTAGTATTTTTATGGCGTGACTGGTAGAAATTTTCATGGCAAATTTTTATGGCAAATTTTTATGGTAGCAATGATTATGATAGTAGTTTTTATGGCAATGTTTATGGTGGCAGTTATTATTGTAGACTGGTAGTATTTTTATGGCAGGACTGGTAGAAATTTTCATGGCAAGTTTTTATGGCAAGCTTTCGGTAGCAATATTTATGGTAGCAGTTTTATGGCAACTTTTATGATAGCAATAATTATGGTAGAATTTTTATGACAAATTTTTTGGGGTCGCAGTATTTATTGGATTACTATCGGTGGCTTGAATGACCTCGGTTGATTTTAAAATCGAAAGTTTGAATTTGCTGTACACGCCCACTATTTATGCTGCCAACCTGATGACTGTATGCCGCCTTAATTGACCACGATTCGCCCATCGAAATGCGACTGAGTTGGCAGTAATTGACCGCGAAATGCCTTTAAACTGTGACTGTGTTTTGCCCTTGAATGCTGGACTGTGTTGGGTGGTTCATTGGACACATTTGCCTTAAAGGTTGACTGAGCGTTGCTGTCGAATGGACGAAATCGCCTTAATTACAGACCACGCCTTTATCCTGTAAGGGACTGTAGTTGGGACAACAATATCCTCGGTTACACCCTTGGCTTTAAATTCCTTATATCTCTCCTTATGGATACTTTTGCGGACAACAAGTGTAAGAGTCAACAAGTTTGTTTTAATATTGCTTTTACTGTTAGATAGCGCTTGTAAAGTATTATTGTTATTGTGTTAGAATCGTATATGGGAATTGATAGCATGTATATATATTAGTTAAATTGTTAATGCAGATTGTGTTAGAATCGTATATGGGAATTGGTAGCATGTGTATATATTAGTTAAATTGTTAATGCAGATTGTGTTAGAATCATATATGGGAATTGATAGCATGTATATATATTAGTTAAATTGTTAATACATATTTGCCTATTCAATTCGTAGTTAATACCTATCGATTGAATTGAATGACTGAGGAGTAGGTAGAATGGCCGTTGGGATTTTTATTTATTTATTTAAGGTTGTAGGCATGGGGATGGGGCCCTTAGCTCGTAGGCGAGGTTGTGCTTGTGTCGGGCGGGATGTAGACACCTCCTTGTTCCTCAGAACAGTCGCCAACCTTGAGACCTTAAATGGTCAAAATTGATGGGAACCTGGGCTTGAGCGTTGCTTATGTGTCCTGGAGGTCCTAACCATTGCAGGGTAGGACGGGCGGGTAGTCATTCTTATTTTTCGTCGATTGAATGTCGTACATTGCTTCCAGGTGCTTGATGTGCTTTTATGTTAGGCTGTTATGTGTTGTTGCGTGAGTGGCATGCGTTGTGTCGTCGTCGTGTTGCGATGCAGAGTATAATGTCTTTATTACCCTTGTACACACGCACACACAAAAAAAATAAAAAATAAAAAATAAAAATTGCACTTGTTATGAGAGGTTGATGTCGTGACGAACGGGAGGTTCGTTACAATTGCTTCCTAACTGTGTATGTGTCTTCCACATCCTTCATTTCAGGGAGCATCTTGTTGGTTGATGATATCTTGATGAGCATGGTTGCTTCTCTGTTTTTGTAGTCATATTCATCCTGTTCTATGACTACTTTGTCTATTGGTACTTCATGTTACTCCTTATTTGGCTCTCTTGTTACTTTTCCGGTCACCACTCCCAGTAGGCACCCATGCTGGAAAAGAGCAATCATCCGCTACTTCCATGTGCTAAAATTATTCTCATGGAATTTTTGATTGGGCTCAAGCATAAAATTGGTAAGAGTATTGATTTTCTATGTTAAAGGAAAAATTGTGAAGCATTGAAAATCTTCAACTCAAAAATAAATACCTCAACTGGAATTGTGAATTTTTCTTTCACTCAGAATTTATAAATTCAACTGCCTCCAAATTGTATTACCATCCATAAATGTTTGTTCTAGGCGACTTCGTATTCTGTGCAAAGTTTCTTTATTGTGGGGGTCTGCTCCCCGAATTATGTGCACAAAATATCTTGAATTCTATCCAAATGTCTTGAAAAAGGTATGTGCTGAAAATTCATAAAGTATGTGCACAATTTGCCTTGAATTCTATGCCAGAAATGCTTCAAATTATGTGAATGGATTACTTCAATTTTTGGGCCTGTTGGCTTGCCTTGGGATATGTGCCTTCTACTTCGAAATATGTGCACGATTGATGCCTTGAAAACTGTTCACGTCGGCCTGCTTGGAGGCATGTTTGCTGCTCCTGTGCCTAGCTCAATATATGTGCAATTCTATATGAAATTTGTGCCTTGGTTTGCATGTGCTGGCCTTAGGATGTTCTTTTGCTCCTCTTGTTCCCGTTCTTCTCCTTGGGATGTGTGCTTGATTGTTATGTTCAATGTTTCACTTATCGTTATGGGGAATTTATCGCTGGGGGTCCAAAATTGAAATTATCGGAAATATTGGGGAAAATATCGGAAATATTGGGGAAAATATCGGAAATTATCGAGGAACTTTAAAAAATACAAAAATAATCATTTTTTTCGATTTTTTAAATTTCTAAAGCAACATCAACATCAAACAAACACATTGTCACATAAATATGAAAATAAAACTACAATATAATATGTATAAGATGTCAAGTGGTCCATCAAACATCGATACTAAAATATGATATATGTCCCGAGTCATAATTCCTGATAGGATAATACAAAATCAGATCAAAACAAAAATATATGTATCTCATGAAATGATCATCATGAGACATCTAGATACTACAAGCCTACAAGGCTAATCATGATGCACTAAGATATCAACAAGTCCCTCTACCCCTTTTACGGGCAAAGGTCACCGTTGGCGCTTTTTCCTCTAGAAGCAGTAGGTGGACATGTTGAGGCTTGAGCCTAAGGTGGAAGGTGCAACTCCTAGGGATAAGGTGGAAGATGAAGAGGGATGTCTTTCGCCTCTTCCCCTAATTGGCAGTCTCTCTGGACATCGTGACAATGGATGCGGAAAACTCTCAATGTCCTCCTTCTCCAAGTTTGTCTCTCTTGGGAGTGGAACATCCTTTGATAACTCCTCCAACTCATCAACATCATGCTCCAACCACTCAGGTGCCTCCTCCATGACATGCCTCTTGGTCTCCACCCTCCATGGACTCATGATGTCAAGCGCATCCAATGAAATGGCATCCGTGTCGAGTACTTTGTTTATTTACCTCACCCACAACCTGAGATTTTAGTAGACATAAACCATGTCATTGAGGCGATGGACATCTAACCTGTATGAGGGCCAATTTGTAATTAGAGGATGATGTCCCATGGGCATTAATTAAAATTAATGAAATTATAAAAATTTTTAATTTTAATTTGAGCATTTCTAACTTGTTGCGCTTCTTGGACTGTATCTTTTGAAAGACACTCCAGTTGTGCTCACACCCCGAAGAACTGCAAGTTTGACTCAACACTCGAATGGCAAATTTTTCAAACTCTAGGACTCTTTTGCCATAGTTTTCCCACCAAACATCTACACCAAATAAATGGAAAGGAAAGACAACAAATTATATTTCCATTGAGTGACAAATAGATAGAAAGGAAAGACATTGAAATTTGAAAGTTTGAAACAAATTTTACTTGTAGCTTACCTGGCATCCTAGTGGTCCTATCTTCGATAGCCATATCATACCCAAATGTTCTAGCACTGAGCTTATATATCTCAATTTGTTTGGAAATTTCCGAGCGTTCAGCGGGAGTCAACACCATCCTCTGAACACTTTGGAAAAATCCATCCATAACCTCCGCATCAAACCTAAATCCACATGCATAAGAGTATGTGGGGTTGAGGTAGAGCCCTGATGCATGAATCAGATGATGGAGAGTGTTGTTCCATTGCTCATTAATCACACTCTATATCTCAACTCGTCTAGTGAATCCCTCTTCCCCTTTGTCCTCATAGCAGGGATGGATAGCTTCCTTGGCCCTATCCATGGCCTCCTACAAGTAGCCCTTTGCGGGCTTCTCACCATCAACCAAGCGAAGAACCTTTAGCAAAGGTGCACTGATAGCACACAACTCTTCCACTGCCATCCAAAACCTCTGATCGTGTCTCACAAGTCGGGTTATGGCTTTCCCATCCACTTTAGTGCTATAAACACAAATATTCCACTCATTTGACAGAAACATCCTCTGCAACTCCAACATAGAATTGTGGAGGCACTGAAGAGAAATGAAGCTAGCCACAAAACGCATGATAGCGGGACAAACCAACTCTTTGTTCCCTGTGAACTGTCTCATGAGTGTAAGAACATATGTATGCTTATATATATATATATATATATATATATATATATATATATATATTGTAACAATCCAAGCTGACTCAACAATTTCCTTGATCGAAGGAATTTTGCCTATGTCCTCTAGCGGCAAATCAATGCAATGGGTAGCACAAGCAGTGCAATATAGGCTCTGATATCTCTCCATGAGCAACTTGGCAGCAACAACATAATTGGCAACATTGTCTGTAATGACTTGGACAACATACTGCTGACCTATCTCTTGGATGAAGTTATCCAACAACTCACATAATAACTGTGCATCTTGAACATGCAGATGCATCAATAGATTTGATAAACATTGTCCCCTTGGGACAATTAACCAAGAAGTTGAGAATGGACCCGCCCTTCCCATCTGTCCAACTGTCTGACATAACGGTGCATCCTGTGATCTCCCATGATTCCCTTAGCTCACCCAATATCTTTGTGCAATCAGAATTTTTCCCTTGAAGGAGAGGCCCTCTCAATTATAAGAAGCCCCCCCTGTATCCTGGACCAACAATAGCAGTAACTTCAAACATGGAGTGGTAGAATGGGTTCTTGGCAATGTTGAATGGTATGTCAGTCCATAGAAAACATTTTTCCACAATCTTGTTGGCCTCCTCCTTCTCCTTTGTTTTCACTATCGACTGAATAGAAGGTTTCCCTATAGGCAATGACCTAGGCACAAAGAAAGGTGAGGATGTTGAGGGGCTAGGCATTGTGGAATGTGAGCCCGAAGATTGGCTTTCCCCCACTCCTAAGATGCTTGTAGATCTATTTGCAAGCTCAAGCCTAAGTTGTTCCCTTTGATCTCTCTTCCTACCCATTGCAAAAATGGATTGATTTGCAATTCGAACAATTTCCGAGGTAGATTCTGGGCAAATCCCCCCTTCATTCTCTGGGATTTTGGCAAGGTGCTAAGTGATTGATGCTGCCAAAGATTTCCATACCACATAACTTGCAATTCAACCTCATTTTGTTATGGCCATCATAAGGTAGACCATGCTCCCACATTGGGTCCAATGGCTTTGGCATTTTGAAATGTGTGGATCACTGATTAAATTTGTAAACCTATGGGACAAAAAGAAATGGGGGAAATTTAGAATCTAAATCCACAAAAAAAATCTAAACCCACAAAAAAACTTCAAAAATGCTACAATTAAATACCATAGCTACGTAAGTGTTAAATCCTCCATTAAAAAAGGGCAAAAAGAGGTATATCTAATGGGCATTGCAAATTCTATACTAAATCTTGAAAAACAAAGAAAATGAGGGCATAATTTTTTTTACATACTTGGTTCAATGGATATGGTAGATAGGAGTAGATTCCCACTCCACAAATGCTTACTTGATGGCAATGAAAACTATGGATTTCCCCTTGTATGCTTGATGGAAAATGGTCACAATACCCTTAGAGCTCAATCCCCCTAGGCAGCGTTTGCAAAATGAGAGAATAAAACTCAAAAATCCGAATTTATAAGTAAAAAACCGACCGGAACCCCAGCGGAGCAATAATTTCCTTCGACTTGCAATAATATCGGAAATTATCTTGATAAATACAAATTATCGGGATAATTTGAAATTGTCGGAATTATCGTGATAAGTTCGGCTGATATTATTGCCGAGGTTCAGTTTGTCGATAATATTGCGATAATTCCGATACTATCACAATACGTGCAACACTATGTTGATCTTGCATTGCCCCTTGGGATGCATGTTGAACAAATCATCTGCTTGTGCACGCTGCTCCTAGGGATTTGTGTCTTCTATATCTCTATAATTGCACCCGCTTCTTGAATGTGTGCTACTATGGTCTATGAATGAGTGTTATTGTGCCTTGGGATCCATTTTTTCTCAGGAATTTGAGAAATTCAGAATTCATCTTCTGCTCCTCGTGAGCCAATTAATTCCTTTGTCATGATCCTTTGTTGGTGTGCTACCATGGATGCTACTTCTTGCCATGGATCCTATACCACTGTGAGTAAATTTGCATACAACAATAGCAGAGAATTTTGCAGCAGCAATTGAGAAGACAACCATTTGAATTGCATTCTTTTTATTTTTGAAAAATATTTTATGTGAGTACGTGGAGGAATAATTGTTCATTTTGCATTTCAACTTTTCAAAAATAATATATAGTAATTTAAAATAAAGTCATAACATTTGAATTTTTACTTTCTAACTTAACCAATTGCAAATATTAGTCACGACCATTACATATTACACTTTATCATCTTCTTCATTTCCATATAGTTATGCATCACATTATTATTTATTTATTTGCATGTATTCACACATCACATGCTCCCCCCTAATGGTTTCTAGGTCAACAATACTAAGTCCAAGGGGGAACACTTAGGCCATGCTTCTAGGTTTAACACACACACGAGTGGGATAGTCAAGTAGGGGATCACAAACACCCTCCCAAGGATGCTTCCTAACTCAATCCCCTTCACGTCAGTGTACATCCTCAATAGAGTTTTATTGAGATAATTGGGTGGCTCCTATTAGTGGGTGATGTTAGTGTGGGACTCGATGGTAATGCCCTCAAGATCACTACACATGCAAACACACACATTGGTTCATGCCAATAATAGAAATTTCACTACCATATTGTAAATCCATGCACTATCATGCTATAAATATTAATCAGCGTAGATCCATCTTAAACCCGGATCTATCAAGCACCGAGAGGGATCAAATTTCTTAATGTATAAATTTTAATTTATATACTATTATCTAAATTTGTAGGTACATAGTTATTTAAATTTTTTAAATTGAGCCGACTTTATTATTATTATCATTATTATTATTATTTTAATGTAACGTTATCTAATCTAACATCACGTGACACACTGACAACATCTGCCCCATACTGGGCTGTAAAGCACCTTGCTACTCTCGGTGCAAAAAGTGTAACAAAGTGCACCATGGCACCGCATAGACTAGGGAACATGCACCATACAAACCAGATGTGTACTATGTAGGTTAGGGTGTTACATGACGAGCACCAACATATCTACTTTGGCTCCAACGTCAAGAGAATCAATATCTTTTTTGAAGATCCCAACCTGGCTACAAATTGCTTTTCTATCTCTAATTTGAAAATTTTGATTTCCCTTCAAAGAATTGGCATAAGAGTGGCCATTAACTATAGGTCAACATCATTGCTTCCACACAAAGGAGATTCCAATCAACAATATGATGCCTCAAATGCTCTTACCTATTTATCTAATCATTCACTATCATCAAATATGACCCCATTCCGCTGAAGTTGGGCGACGAAGATTGGAGTACTTTTTATTTCCAAGGAAAACCATGCGGGGAAACCCCTAGACACTTCCCCACATTTCACGGATGGTATCCAGTGTAAACCTGTTGGCATTGATTATGGTGCCTGATCCGCTAGGGACATTGAGTGAGGAACGCAATAGAGGCAGCCAGCGTGGGGGATTGACCCTGAGACCTTCTGCATGAAGCTCAAATCACTTAACCACTTGAGCTAGCCCACTGGGCTCTAGACCAGAGTACTTATCAATGACATTATCCCAAAATGTTTCGATGACATTGCAATCACACAAGAGATGTTGAACTGTTTTTACTATCTCAGAATGATTCGAGTACAACCATGGCTGTCCAGCCCATAACCACATGCACTCCAGAAAGCGCCCATACTTTACATCAGCCTTCTTCAACCACAGAAACCCTTGTGCCAAAACACCGAGGTACACAACACATATTATGAACATAATTAACATAATTAGACCTAGTTAATTAATAGGTGTCTCTTTCAAACTGTCACAACTCTTGACATGACCTACACCTTCAACTTCTATTTATACAACTCATCTTTGTATTGTATATCACCATCTCATTTCAATATTAAACGATTATCATTTTTATCCGTCATGGGTTTCTCATTGCTGTCCTATTTATTTCGGATATTCGATTGAATGAACTAGTTTGGTCATAAGTGGTATCAGAGCCCAGGCTTGGTCCACTTACTCTGGTGACCATCTTTACTTCAGGAACAAAAAGGTAGATCCAGGAAAAGAGAGATCCCGTTAATTCTGTTGAAGATCGGTAATTTCTGCTGCATAGATCATGAAAAGAATGATAAGTAACAGAGGAAAGTTCTGCTGCACAATAACACAGAAAACAGTCCCAGAACCAAGCTTTGTATAGTCGAAGTTCTCAGCAGAGAATCGTGGTAGTAAAATAAGTACTATCAAAAAAATAATATATAGATAGATTTAGTGGGCCTAAAAATCTGCAGGACTCGTCACTGTAGCCACTGCAGGAGAGGATTAATCTGTCATAATAAAAGTGGTTATCCATCTCGCATCAAAGAAACTGACACACAAATAACCCATCACTGCCACATTCATCACTATGAGAAGGGATATGCTAACAAAAAGGAGTCAAACTAATTTCTGCTCCTGTGGATGCCATGATGAATCCATGACGATCTGCTACTTCCATCATGTGCTGTCCTATGCTGCCGTCAGACACTGACCCTCCTTGTGTTGAATTGATGGCTCTTTAAAAAATAAACTTCAAACTTTATAAACTCTAAAGTCTATACCTCATAATTTATTTACCTTTAAGTTTTCATGTCCCGTGCAAAATTTGTCAGCATATAATTTTCAGTCAGGTGTTATGTTCTGTGGCTTCTGTGACTTTCTGGATGTGTCATAGGCTGGTCACACTGATCATTCTCCCACGGCTTGCAACACTTATCTATGTCCACTACCTCATTCAATTACGTTCATTCAATCTGTGTTCCATGATGTTTCCTCACAGCTGTGTGTATCCACAATGACTCTACTCGTTCCCTGTGCCTCTCTTCTATGATATAACTCTCCCAGATTCCTATAACCAGGCTCTGATACCATAAAGAAATTCACACACAGAAACTAGCATATCACATTTGCAGAAAAGAGAGGCAAAGCTTGATTATGTTATATTCCAATATGCTTAATGTTCTTTTGTATATCATAAATCACGTAAGCACCAATAGTCTCATGGGAGATGAATTACCAAGAGACAATTGACTTCTATCAATAAGTCACTTATGATAAATGTGACCTAGCTTTGTGATCTTCCTCAGTTTCTTTTGTTTTCAGGACAAACTGCCTTATTCCATTCAGGTATACATTTTCTAGGAACTCCCTTATGTCTACTGGCTTCTCTTAGACAGTTTGTGATAAACTCCTAATGTTTGGTCATACACCAGGAATTTCCATGTCCAATGCTTTAACAATTGTGCATCACATGTTTTGCTGCTCAAGAATGCTACTGCTCCATATGGTCATACACCAGGAGATTCCATGTCCAATGCTTTAAAAATTGTGCATCACATTATTTGATGCTTAAGAATGCTACTGCTTCATATGGTTATCTTGCTGACAAACTTCTTTATTTTTAATATTATATCCATATAACCCATATATTTATTAAAAATATGCTGATCTACCCAGAAAAGTTATTAGAATCTAATGGGATATTGGATCTTTTAAAACCATGTAGTAATTAGTGTGGATTTGTGCACATGCACTTGTTCTGGTATAAACATAGAGTATGGTATGAAAAAGAATGCAAAAAAAGCATCGTCATTAGTAGAGAAAATCTTCAACAATCTTATGGCATTAGTCAAACAAAGCACCAAGTTTGTAACACTGGCAATAATGTCATTCTACATTTTTATTGGAGAAGTTCCTCATTTTTGATGTTTTGGCAAAGTGCAATCTCTTAAATAGGTACAAATTGGAGAATAAATTCATTATCTTTGATGCTTTGGTAAAGAGTGGCAATAATGACTTTTATTGGAGACTCCATATTGTTGAATTTACATGCAGCAGCGAGAGCCATTCTCCTGGAGGATGGCTAAGACCCTAGACGAGATCTAGGGCACCCAGTGCACTCCTGGGATATGTGATCTGTGACATATATTGATAAAGACCCTAGGTTAGTAACCAGGGCCCCTGGTTTGTAACCAGGGTAACCATGC
>JASDQU010690018.1:19803-30169 GCA_032191745.1 Picea mariana
GCTGTTAGTATCGAAGGAACTCTTGCTGGGCTAGTTGCATCCATACTACTCGCGTATACTTGCTGTCTTATGGGTCAGGTAAAATTATTATTTCTTCTAAATTGGTTGGTTTTGTGGGCACTATTTTCATTTTCATGTCATTCTTGTCTATGGGTAAAACAAACTGCCCTTAATTTTTCTCATATTTATCTCCTTTATATTCCATATGACATTCATATATGATATGGAATAATAAGCATGCAAATATAGTAGGTATGTGATACATCTGAGGAAGTACATAGAAGGAAAGGCAGAATAATGTTAGTAGCCAAAGGTGGCTAATACCACTGTGCAAGTTTATCATAATACTTTGTTTGTATAGGCATTAATTGGACAAGACCCCGTGCCCATCTTTAGAAACTGGAAACAAGAAACTAAATAAATTGATTAATGTAGACAATAACGTAAAAGAGTATGTCCATGAGCAAATTTAATATCAATTACTGAAGGGCTTAGAGGCTGCTCAACAAAATGCCAGGAAGAAGAAGAAGAGGAAGAAGGGGAGAGACCCTAGATGGTGGGGTAAATATAGATCTTGATGAAAATTGACAAATTCCATGATAATTCAGTTTTTGAGGAGTATTATCAAATTGGATGGTCGCCTGATTTGTCTCCCTCGATTTTCGTTGGATGTATGAGAGGTGAGACTTAGGCTACAACAATTTGTCCTAACATTCAATGTTAATGAGCGGTGATAGAAGCTAGTAATACATTGGAGTGCTAGATATTCTCTGAGATAAGGCTCTTTGTTGGGGGCACCCTCTCAAACTAGCTCCGTTTGAGTCTGGAAGTTACTCAATAGGTATGACACCTTTTTGACTATTCTTTGTGCAGCTCTGTTCTGATCAAGTTTTTAGTCCCTACATGGGCTTTCATGGATAGGTTGGGACTAGTTGATCATTGGATTTTGAAGTTGGGACCTCTAAGTGATATAACTCTATGTTGGTAAAGTGCAATCTCATGAATGAAGAAAGCTAGGTATCTCTTAACTAGAAACTGGGAGAAAGTAGGAAGTGAGTTATGTGAGTTTCGTAAGAGAGTAGTATCCACTTTCGACCTTATAGTAGATACAATATTATATTGTAATCATTTATCTCTCGATTGAGGGACCATAATTGGCAAATTCAAGAGTCTCACTGTGACAACCAAATTTGGCTCACCAATTAAATATCCAAAATATTTGGAATATAAAGAAATCCACAAGGACAATAAATAATATATAAATGTCTCAGATTGAATATGAATAGATAGTATGATTATAACTGAGAATGAGGGGTGTATATATACCCACGCAGGGGTGCCCTTTCATAAGAGACGTGACCTTTCATCAGGAAGGTGTCTCTTCATTACATATTTAGTTATTGAATGTTAATTATTATTTATTTATATCTATTTATATATATTTGTGTTCATAACACTCCATAAAATGACCAGTCTCATTTTAGAGATGTTGTGAGTACACTTGAAGTTCGTTGAGTGTGTGTGCGACCGCTGAGGCATGTGCACGTAGTCTATTGTGGTGTGTGCGCACAAGTTGGAACTTGGCATGCGTCTATGGAATCAATATTATCATAACCAGACTGATCGTCGAACCGGTTGACCCCAAAAATGTGAACTGGACTGGAATCGGAAAAAAATGGACCCAAAAACCGATCGACCAAAAAATACATAAAATATTCAAATTTTGAAAATATATATATTCATGTGCATCCATATGAAACCAAACCATTATATACAAATATGCAAAGTTTTTCATGTATATAGCAAGTAAGGGTGCATATAACCAAAATAACACAGAGTGCAATCCATCTCTGAACCAAAATACATCAACAAAGAGGCTCTAAATGGCATCTAGAGTCCAAAAAAAAATCATGCTACAACAAATAACTACATATCATCAAAATCATTGCCTATGTTAGGATCCTCATCATTAGTATAACCCTCTAAGCATTAAAATAAGATAGTAAAAGCTTAACATGCCTAATTAGTGATTTTGCTTGAGTGAAGGGTACATTTTTACTAGGGTCATGACAGAGGAGTTCAACAATCTATGCCACCAACATCGAGGTACATAGAGGCCTTGGTGCTTCTGATTAAATTCCAATTCCATATCCTCATACATGATAGAATCCAGTGGAAATGTTGCAATCCTGCCAATATTGAGATCTTGAAAACTATTAATTCTGTTGGATTTTGAATGGGATCTAAAATTCAATTTTCTCCATATGAAGTCCAACGAGGTTGGAACTACTCAAACATTTTGAAACAATCAATGGTAATGTTAAAAATTTAAGTAAAAGGCATTTTCTATCCTTTTACTTAAAGAATTTAATATTACTATTAATTACTAGGGTGAGTGAAATGGAGAGGGGGGAACCTCTTTAAATAATGTTAGTAGGGCCCTAGGGTTAGTTGTTGTGCTTGTAAATAACTCAAATTATTATAATTTTTTTTTCAAATTTACGTTTTGGTGGTCCATAGCCGCATCGTATGGTGCTGTACCAGCCAGTTTGGCATAGAACCAACCAAAAATAGTCCAAAAATCTGAACCGGACCAATAAGACTTGTTTTTCGGTTGTGATAAGAATTGCTGGAATTCAGTGCACGAAATGTTGTAGAGGTTTCGCAGACGTAGTTCATTGCCCCCTTGACCTTGCTTGTCATTGGCAATGGATAGCGTTGTAATGAGCCAAACTAGTTCATTTAATTGATTATTCGAAATAAATAGGACAACGACAAGAAATCAATGAAGGACAAAGATTATGTTTGTTTAACATTGTAATGAAACGACAATATACAATACAAAGGTGAGTTGCATAAACAAAAATTGAAGGGGTATAGGCCACATAAAGAGTTGTGACTGTTGGGAAGAAGCATCATTTAATTAACTGTGTCGAATTATGTTAATTATGTTCATAACATGTCACTCCTCAAGATGCTTCATCCTCAAAGCAAAATCAAGCGTGGATGTCAACAATATATTTTGACCTTGAGTCAATAGTAGATCATAATGGAAATCATAATGGGCCTTGGGTTTGGCCTTAGGAATTGGTGATCATAAGCTTGTATCATCACTGTCTACCTATTGATATTGAAATTCCACTATCTTCATATTGACACTGAAATTCTTATTATTGATTGCATCATATTGGGATACAATAACTCCCACTGCAAACAACAACAAATATTATTGATTAAATGTATTGGGATCTGATAACTTCCAATTGGAACAATGCCAAATACCCATATGCACATACATAGATGTTACACTTGGTATAAACTAAAATACCTTTAGTCATCACCTTTGGATTCATCAACCTTCATTACTTTCTTCACCTTTCTTCACTAAACTGCAAGTGATGACAGACCTGTCAAGTTGTTGGAGCCATAGATTAGTGAGCCACGACCATGTGAGTTTACACTACACAAGGATTGATGATGAGCCTTTGATAGTGTTGACCATGAGTGTTTTGGTCTTATGGGAAGCTTCTTGTTGGACATATTGGATCCCCTCCTCACTCAAGATACCCAGCAAGATGAATGAATTACCTATTTATCCCTAGAGTTTGATTGCGACGCATTTGCAATTTCATTGCATGCTAATGAGATCTAGCTAGATATATTAAGTTGTCCTTTAGGGTGTAGGGGGATTGGGCCATAACATCTTTCCCACCCAAAATTAGGGCCCTATTAAGATGGTTTGTTTTGTGCCTTACAAATATTGGGATTTTTGTCATTACTATTATTTGTTTCCATATCTTAGCAGTGATGTTGTACAACGTTGTGATTTTGTTATTTACGTCTATTAATGTTTATGTTTGTAGGGTTTTGCTATCATCTACCTTAAATTAGGGTCTATGAGGTAGGTGTGGTTTAAAACCCATAATTAGAGGGAAACAATGGGCAACAATTTTAGCTTGAAATGCATTCAGGTTATGAATGTTGACAAAAGTTCTTCAAGCTAAGTTGGAGGAAATGATCCCCCCTCATTTCTGGGTTGAAAATGCCAAAACATGTTTTGAAACACGCGGAAATGGCCATAAAAATTTCAGGGTTGTTTCATGATTTGGAAACACGGGTTTGTGTTTCGGCTAAAGCAACCCATGTTTTGGCCAAAATTGAATGCATTTGTGGGCCACACAAGCACTTAAAAGGTGCGTGGTGCCCCACATCAAACACATAATCGATTAATGACATGAAGACAATGATGAATTAATTCTAAAATAACTCCTAAAACAGACTTAATAATTTTTACATTTAATTGAAGCAAAAGGAAAAATAATCATCTAGAAACCCTAAGACCCCCTAATTTCCTATAAGAAATAATCTTCTCTCACTCATTCCTCACACATTTTTCAAGAGCAAGGCTTTCCTACAAGAGAGCAACAAGCATTTATTTTGTGTTTTCGAGCACTTGGAGCAAGTTTTGGTGTAGTTCCAGCAAGAAGATGTTCATGGGAAGCAAGAAGATGGTTGTGGGCTTCCTTATCGTTGGCGAGTAGTGTTCTTTCTTGTTTTCATAGGATCAGTGTCTTCTCAAAGTGGTGTTTCCCATGTCCCTAGACTTGCTAACCAAGCAAGCATAATGACTACTATCCTATATGGAAGTATGCTATAAAAATTGGACAAATGCCTTGTGGGTGTTCATGCCATTGGAAGTGCAATGTATGCAAGGAAGACAAGATTTGTAAGGACTCTTACACAAGTGAAGGCACATATTTTGCATGAATGGGGATCCAATGTTGATGTTTGTGCACTACAAGAAACCCAATTGTAAGGGAAAACTATGAGAGAGAGCATAATGTTGCTCAAAGGTTGAAAAATAAGAGAAACCATCTTGATAACAATACTTCAATGGTCAACAATGAGCCAATGATTGTCCGAGAAGCAAGGAAGAGGAGAGCAATCTAGGCTTAAGAAGAATCATCAAAAGCTCCAACCATAGCTCAAGATAGCAGATTGATGGAAATGGTTAATGCCCAAAGGAGAGAAAAAGCTAAGACAAGAGTTGCTCGGGCCATCTATGCTTGTGGCATCCCTTTTAATGTGGTTATGTCATTAACATAGCCACTCAAGGTTTCAATGGGCCAAACTATCAAAATGTTCGAACCAATTTGCTCAATAAAGAGAGGCAACATATTGATGATGTTTTCACACTAACTTATGGCTCATGGATGATGTTTTCCATTATCTTGTATGGATGGACATAGACGAGGTTTAGGCATTGGTCAATTGCCTCATGACCAAAAGGAGCAATGTTTTTGAAGGCCGAAGTTTGTTCAAGTGAGTTAAAAGGCAATAGTTTCATTGCTGATATTTTAATTGGTGCTATTGACCAAGTAGGCCAACCAATGTGGTGCAAGTCATCACAGATAATGCACCCTTTTGCAAAGCTGCATGCTTGATTATTGAGAGTAGGTATTGTTGCTGTCCTTATACAAACCTACTAACGTGGATAAGTTTCCAACCCACTTGGTGTGTCCTTGGAGGCACAAACCTACGTCTAGACCCACTGTCACCTCAATCTAGACTTCTTCCTTCTAGGCTCACTCCTAGGGAAGCCAAGGGGGGTAGACCGTATTAAACTATGTGAAAGTTTACTTAAATTCTAGGAGTTAATTTAGTTGTTAATTAAGAAAACCCAACCCAATGACACAAAACAAATGCAAATGTGCAGTTCCTTTAATGACAAACAAACCCTTTATTTATAAATCAACAATTAGACCAATGCCTAAAGATTACCCAAAATTGATTAGATGAGATATGTTGATGATTGTAGCTATGTGATACATTCTCTAGCTTACAAACCTGTGAGATGTGGAACATTGCAGCTATGTGAGTCTTTCTCTCAGCTTACAAACCTGAGAGAAAGCCCCTAAGAAGGGTACGAGGTTCCTGCTTGAGACAGAGCTGGGAACATAGAGACGACCTCCTCCATTCAAAGAATCGAGAAGAACTCCAGATGATTATCCAGTGGAAAAGCGATTTGTTGAGTTAGGACGTGCCTGTGGCTGAGCACAAGGTGAACGTGTGAAATCCCAAAGTGCTGGGTGCATTGTCATGAGAACAGAAATGAAGATGATGTATTAGCTTCCTCTGAGCAACAGAGTTGACGAGAAGACTCCAGATGATTCTCCTGTCGGTGGCAGTGGGAAAGCAGATCTGTGGAGTGGATGAGCACAAGTGAACGTGTGAAGACCTGGTTCTTCTATGTAATGCAATGAATTAGAGCTATGACATCCCTATGGATGTGCCCCTAGTGGATGAGCACTAATGGGTGTATCAGATCCTTTGCTATATATTGTTCAAGAGTTAGACCTACCTGTAACCGTAATTGTTATGTAAAGGGTACAGGTCGGCCCCACCTTAATGTGATTAATAATAAATGTAAAAGATAATTAATATGGTTAATAATAATAATAATAAATTATATAGTGACTTAGAGAGGTTGGCCCTGTTGAGCCAATAAACACCTTTGTTGATTAGACAAGTCTAATATAAGTAAGGGATGATTCCCCATTGTGGAATCATATCTTCCTTGTGTGTTTGGAAATTTCAGCGAGTACATCTCTTTGGCAAAAGGTGCGCACCTCTCTTGGGCGCTAGAGTTCTAGGGTTTGTACCACCCTCTTGAGTGCTAAGGTCCTTCTTGGTGGTTAAGGTCTTTCTCTTGAAGATTATAGCAAAGGATTTGGCTGGGTTTTCTTCCCTTGTTGAGAAGGGTTTCCCATGANTGTGTTCTTGTGCATGGTGTTTCTTCTTGTGATCTTGGTTGCTGCAACATTATTGTTTATGGTTAAGTGAAATGCTAAAATGGAATGAACTTCATGCTTAACGTAGCTTAGAGAAAAATCAACATGGTATCAAAGCACAGGTCTTGAAAGAACCCATTGCATAAGCATCTACCAAGTCTCAGCCTTTACCAGTCATCCCTCCTCTTCTGCAGAACCGTACGACCCTCCTAGGGTTTCCAGAAAATCCGTACGACCCTCCTTTTTGAGGTGTTTCAACCTTTAATACTTGAACGTTGAGGCTAATTTTGTCATGGGAGAGTACGGCCTCCTCCAACGCATCTCCAAAGACTCTTAGAATGAAATTTCGAGCATTTTGAAATTTTGGCCCTAGGGTTTCTAGGGTTTCGCCAAATTCTACAGAAATTTCATAATTAGGGTTTCTGCATTTACTTGAAGGAGCTCTTCAGCTCACCAGTGTTCTCCTATCTTTCAAAAGGCTTATTGTTGGCAATCATAAGTCCAACTAAACCTAAAAGTGCTAGTCTAGTCTAGCCGTTAGGTTTACTAGCCAAGTTGAAAAGGGTTTGTGAAGAATCCATAAATGAGCAAAATCTATGATGGAAGATAAGCTTGATGGATTAAGCAACTTCAAGTTCCTGGAAGACAAGACTTCAAAGGAAGACTTATTGTGGGTGATACAAAAAGTGTCACTGTGACATACCTCCTTCATGAAGATGTCAAAGGACAGAGATCAACCATGTGCCATTGGAGAAATCATATCAGCACCCTCAGGTATGCACTTGTATATATATTATTTGTATCATTGTCATGAGGGTAATTGCAGGAGGATGGAACCTTTTGCTGAAGTCATGGATCCAGAGGGATCTCAGTACATTCAGAGGAACAACACACTGGAAGTGAAGACTCCAGGTTTGATTGTTGTAATTGTCATTCCTCTAACCCATATTTCTAAAGTTTGCTACATTACAAGTAGGTGTTGTAGCTGTGACAACAATCCTTAAAATGTTTTGATTCTAGAGATGTACTCATTATTCTCCTTTAGGAGATATTCTTGTTTGGTTCCTCTTGTTTTCTTGTTCCAGTCAGGTCAAGAACAAAGGAAGATGCTTATCCTTCAGAGGGAGTCACATTGACTCAGAGGGAGCCAAAACTATTTGAGAAAGAGGAAGAATAGAACCATCCTTGAGACAATCAATGCACAAATGCATGATCAGAATCTTTCTATGATTCCATGAGCAGAAGCATGCATGACACAGTATATGTTCAGAACAAGAGTCTTAACCAGAATATAAGCCTTCACCAGAGTGAAGCCTGAGATTGAACACTTCAGGTTATTTGGGTGCCCAATGTATTTTCATGTATCCAAAGAGAAGAAGTCCAAGCTAGATTCCTTAGAAAGAAAGGATACAGTTAGTCTTCAAAGATGTTCCATATCAACATCCCTGGTCAGAGACAGATTGAGACAAGCAAAAATGTTGTCCTTGAAGAAGAGATAGTCTTTCAAAGACCCAGAGAATCTCAGATGGAGATTGACAGTAAGAGAATACCTTCTCCCCATTCAACAACTTCAGAGGGAGAAAGACATTATTCCAGTTGATCCAGTTGCTCCAGTTGATATGTTCATAGATATTGCAGTAGGGATTAAAAGGCCTACCTAAACTCACTTTGCAAGTGGCAGAGAAACATACAAGCCTCTCAAGGCAGATCCCGAGAAAGCAAAAGAGATTTTCGAGCTATACTTCAGTCATGAGCCACCTCATTGATGATGAGACTCCTTGTCTTAGAGAAGCAACAAGAGAACCGGTATGGCAAGATGCCATAACAGAAGAATACCAGTATATCTTAAAGAATGATGCATAAGATATTATTCAGGGACCAAAAGGGAAGTCTGTGATAACTTCCAAGAGGATCTATGAGATCAAACATGCAGCTGATGAAAGTGTCTAGAAATACAAAACGAGATCTATAGCCAGAGGTTTCTCACAAACAAAGGGAGTTGTCTATGATGAGACACATTGATCCAGTAAACCCGACACACTTCCATCCATACTACCATCCATTAGTTGGAAACTATATCAGATAGATAAATTTTTGATGAGTTTGGATTTCATCAAGAATGTTGCTGATCCAAACCTATATTACAGTGTTGGTGACGAGAGCCTGATCTTGATGACTTATTCAGAAAGTCTTGTTGTTGGATATAAGTAATCCTTGACTTCCGAATTTGAGATGAAGAATTTGAGTATGATGCACTACTTCTTGGGACAAGAAGTATGACGGAGGACCAAAGAGATTTTTCCTAAGTCAAGGAAAATATACAAAGAAAATATTCAGTATGACAGAATGCAAAATCCACCGTGATGGATTTAAAGAAGAAGATTGATGATGATTCAGACAAGACTAATCCATAGTTGATTGGATCACTGATGTATCCGGTTAACACCAGACTTGATTCATGCCATGCAGTGAATGTGATGAAGTCAACTGAGACAGACGCACTAGGAAACAGCAAAACATGTATTAAGATATATACGAGGCACAGTTGGATATGGTCTGAGACATGCCTCCAGTGTGAACTTGAGTTTGCAGAATATGCTGATTCGGGTTAAGAAGAAAGTACAGTGGACCGGAAGAGCAGATCCGGTTGATATTCTACCATGAAGTTTACCATGGTTTCCTAATGCAACAAGATACAAAACTCAGTGACCTTGAGTACCTCAGAGGCAGAGTATATAGCATTGAGTGTGCGAAACAATGTGGCTTCACTAGCTTCTGACAGATTTACTTAACCATGAGATGGATCCTATGATGATAACCTAGAGCCGTGTGTAAAAGCTCTTGTTTCCTGATGGATCGAAACACAATGAAATGAAATATTAGATATATGATGCAGAGGAAAATCATACACATGCAGTACCTTCCTACACATGAGAAGACTGCAGACATCTTCACCAAACTAACATGATGAAGAATGCCTTATTAGTTGAGAGGGAGTATTGATAACTCCAACCAAGACAAAATTCAGAGCACATCTGTGTGAGACTTGGCATGATGAAGAATGCCTCCCTAGCTGAGAGGGAGTGTTGATGATTGCAGCTATGGGATACATTCTCTAGCTTCCAAACTTGTGAGATGTGGAACATTACAGCTATGTGAGTCTTTCTCTCAGCTTACAAACCTGAGAGAAAGCCTCTAAGAAGGGTACGTGGTTCTTGCCTGAGACATAGTTGGGAACGTAGAGATGACCTCCTCCATTCAGAGAGTTGAGAAGAACTCCAGATGATTATCCAGTGGAAAAACGATTTGTTGAGTTAGGACGTGCCTATGGCTGAGCACAAGGTGAACGTGTGAAATCCCAAAGTGCTGGGTGCATCGTCATGAGAACATAAATGAAGATGATGTATTAGCCTCCTTTGAGCAACAGAGTTGACGAGAAGACTCTAGATGATTCTCCTGTCAGTAGCATTGGGAAAACATATCTGTAGAGTGGATGTGCCTGTGGACGAGTACAGGTGAACGTGTGAAGACCTGGTTCTTCTGTGTAATGCAGTGAATCAGAGCTATGACATCCC
>JASDQU010690019.1:21336-32910 GCA_032191745.1 Picea mariana
AGTCCTCCCTGCTAGAAAATTGCTTGTCCTCAAGCAATAACCAAATCGTCTCAAATACAATACCAGGATCCCATGTCCACCTATGGGATACACAGTAGAACCCATCCAAAGATGAACAACCACACATGCTGCCCCCTGGGTCCCATATCAAGTCATGAACTGCTAGCCCTTGGGACGCATAATCCTGAAATACACCAACTCCGTGAGTCTCCTGTATATGACACATGGCCTCATCCTGGAATGAGTCCATCCTCCAAGCTACTATCAAGATCAACACGACCCCCATCAACTGCACCTGCTGATGCCAGAATGAGGTACTGCAAGACCTCCATGAGACATCCTCAAGCGATGTGCTCCCATCAACACTGAAACTCCATGGAAAGTTAGAACAACTTCCCCCTGCAAAGGTCCACTCGCCTCTGTCAGTCAGTGAAATGTCCAACCCTGCAATCCTTGGGTCCCATGCTAACCTCTGTCGAAGATCACCATGTTGGCCCTGCACTACTCTGACTATGACTGTCTGCCCCCTGCATACATACTGGATCCTCCTCTCCTGGATCCTCATGCTGAAATACCTGTTACCATTGGACCTGCTGTCCAAAAACTGTACCTGTAAAAATGTCCCTGTAGAAGTAGTACCTGTCCACCCACCTCTATGTCCGATCATGCTGATCAAGAGTGAAAAGTTGCCTCACTCTATCGGACAAAAACCTGCAGGCCCTCTCCAAATCAACCCCTGGTAGAGTATGTGGCTCTCTGGCGCAACCTGGGTCATCATGTAGCAAAACATCTTGCTAACCAAGTGAACTCCTGGATCCCATGGAAACCCTGGAAGTTTATCACTTCCAATCTTTGCTAGCTTCTCCTGTTCCAAACTGATCATTGTCAGAAGCCCTTTGTGCTCATCTACTATCACCTGGCCTATGGTGCTCACCATAACGCACCAAATCTCAGCTAGATGCTCATGACGATCCACCACTGACCTGTTGTATGTCGTAAAAGTACTCCTGTCAGGTGGTCTCGGCCTAATCACTCTCCATGCCCTCTGCCACTGTCTATCTCTCCTCATGCTGTTGTCCATGATAAAAGTGTCGGAAGAGGGTAACAGGGGCATCCGTAGCTAACCGAAATACTGAAAAATACCACCTGCCTCGGTCAATCCCAAGGATTCGACCAAAAGCACGTCTACCTGTACCCCTAATAACTGCTCGCCCATAGCCATCACTAAACCCCAATCATCAGGTACAACCAGAAGTAAGTCCTCCAACTGCTGGTCAACCAACCTCCATCTCTCATCTCTCATGCTACTGCTGAAATGGTGAATGTGAGGTCTCATAACGATGTGTTGCCGCCAAGGAGTGGCATCTGCATGCTCCCCTAAGTGTCTCTCCTCCTTGCAAGGCAGTACACCCCTCTGAATCACACAATACATCTCGGCATGCCCCTGTGAGCTATCACTCACCACTGTATGTTCCGGCATACTCATGTCGTCTCCCGTAGACTCCTGCTGCATCATAGATCCTGGGCGGACTGCTGGATAAACCTCTACATGGAGATCAACCGCTCTCGAAACACAAATAGAAGTGTCCCCCATCAACTGGTGCTCCTCTGCTAGATCATCAACATCTCCTAGCAACGTGACTGAATGATATATCTGGGTGTCTACCATGAGAGGTGAAGTGGACCTCTGACGAATCTCCTAAAGGAGCTCCTTTGATCTGGACTCTGATTCTTGAAGGGCTGTCTATGTGCCTCTCAAGAATCCTCGAGTTCTCTCCAACTCCTGAGTGAGTCGGTCCATCTCCAACTCCGGCTCCCTCAGAGCCTCATGATACATCTCACCAACCCTCAACAGGTAATCTCTGTCAGTCAACAACTGATGGTAGTCGGTCCTCATCATAGATACTCTCTCCCTGAGAATATGAAAATCATCCATGGCAATCCCCTCATCTGAAATACCACGTGCCACTGATGCTCTCCAGCAGTAATCTTCCATCACTGCATGCATGTCATCAATACGACTAGTGGTTGCCATGATCATAGCCTCACTAACTCTCAATTGTGTTCCTAAGTGGTGTGACTCCTGATCATGGTCATGCTGAGGAGCCATCTCCGACCCCTCACTGCTAGTGTCAGTCCTGCTAGTGTCAACTCTGGAATCCCCAAAAACACCCTCTACATTATGATAACGTGTTGAATTGTCCACTGTCTACTGTTCTGCTGGGTATTCCTGTATGCCACTGCACCCCATCACTAGATGGTATCTCCCCCTGAATCACACTGTATCCTGTATGAGCAGTTGTATCCTCCTATGCACTCACCCTGCTACTATCATCTACGCCTGGATCCCATATAGATGTATCTAGACACGTGCTATGGTCATCCTAGCTGCTAAAGAGTGCATCCTCATCAATGTAGGCCGATCCTGGAAGTGGGTGTCCCATCAACTTGTCAACATCCACAATCTGCTCAACTAATGGAGTCTCCAAAAACTGTGACTCAATCTCCTTTGGCTGATTTGTATGTGTAAGGTCCATTGTCTGTACTCCCTGTATCTCCTCATGGATCGGTGGATCTACATGTCTATGGTGTGCATCCCTCACACAAGGCTCATCAACCCTATCTCACATGCTACTGACCTCCTCATGTGACGTGGCTATCAGGGGTGTCTGGAAGGATGACATATGTGTCACGGCCATCATAGGAAGCTCATCATCTCTAGGTGCTAACACTTGTGACTCCTCACTAGTGTCACCACTCTACTGAGGCCTAAGGTCATCAATGGTATGTGACATGTCTGTTGAGACACTAGTGCTATCGTCCTGTCCATCCAGTTGCCTATCCACTATACAAGGGTCATCATCCTCCTCAAGTGTGCTAGTAGCATCATCCTCTGTACAAGAGTCACTATCACTAGCCTCTGTGCAAGAGTCACTATCATCATCAGACTGTCCCAAATCAGCATCTATCGCTCCATCCTCACACATCTCATCATCATTGTCATAGTGTGCCTCAATAGTGTGCTTCTGAACCTTACCCTTGCACCCATGATCTGGTTCCCACGGCCCCTTGCAATAGTGGCAAGGTTGTGTGCTCCTAATGGGCGTGGGGTCTCTCTGTTCTTCCCACCATCTAGCTGCTTCTTTTCTCTTTTTATCTGCTATGATGATCCCATGTAAAATATCCTCTTCGCTCCAATGGGGATTTCTATAGGCTGCATACTGTGGGAAGGTTATTATAGCCTTAGTTTCCTCGCTAAGGCTGTGATAAATGGTCTCCAAACATGATATCTAAAGGCACATCCTATCCATCTCTCCTTATGGCTATGTATGTATGTGCTAATTCCCACTGGCTGGCAGGAATCTAAGCTCTGATACCACTGTAATGATCCCAAGCCATTATGCAAGGATCATCACGGTTTTGGTGTCTTTTGAAACTTTTTTTGGTTGTGGTATTTCGTCAAACACTTTGTTGAATTACTTGTTTAGGTGTGTTTACTTGTTGAATGGCCTCTTGATTTCGGCCTTAGGGTTTGTTGACCGCCCATTTAGCACCAGTGGTCAACTCATGTGCCATGAAGAGATGCATCATCAGATGCCATGATTGTCAAAGACCTTTGGTTCTACAGGGTTGTGTTTGGCCCAGCACTTATTTTTGTAATTGGAATTTCCGCACCCCTGTGTGGGTTAATAATGTAATAGGTCTACATGAGTCATGTCTAGGTCAGTTACCTTGGGATCGGTTCACTGGGAGAGTTCCGTTCACCGAGGGGTTTTTATCCTTAGGATATTAGTGGGTTTTTCAGCCTTACTGATTTCCCTTGAGTTTTTCCCTCACTTTACATATGTCCTCCAAAGTGGTGAACGACGTTCCAGTGGGCTTATGTTTTGGTAACTATATAGGGAATTCATTGTAAATGACCATGAAAGACATCATAGAAAGTTTCGCAGAATTCCGTCGAGTCTAGATTAGTTTTTTTTAATTAATTAATTTTTAATTAAATTTCCCTAAGTTTGGAGGTTTCATTATTTAATTAATTAATTGTTTTTGAGCAATAATTGTAAAAACTGGATCCTTGGACTTTTGATAGGGGTATTTGTGCTCAAAAGAAATGGAATAGCACCCTCTACATCCTTGGACCAAGTTTCATCTTGGTCGGACAACTTTAACCATGGGTTAGTCCACCCGGAGTGTCAATCAGTCTATAACAACAATTTTGATTGCTAAAGTCCAAACATGGCAAAATGTAAAAATTGTAATAATGAGTTAGATGATGTGAAATGTTGAAATGATGGTTAGAGAGAAACCCCCTAAGCATAACCTTAGCCTCCCAACCCTTTTCAACCTTGTCTAACCCCCTTTCCAACCTCCACACTCAAAAGTTGCGCCCCCCTAGGGGGATTGACGTTTTTCACTTTTTAATTTAATTGTGACTTAGGTGTGGCCCCCTCTCCTATTCTTTCACTTCATTAAGCCTTATTATCATCCCTAGCAGTGATCCTTATAACTCCACATCACCCATCTATGCATTTGGGTTGATTTTTGACCAAGGGGAGCACTCTCCAAGAGAGTTACGCCCTCCTTTTTGTCTCTCCAATGAAAGTTACGTTTTTTATTTTGGAAAGACTCTTCACCTCACCTTAGCACGGATCCCATGCCTCTCCTTGAGCCATTGTGTGATCCCAACACCTCACATCCATTCCTCACCCCTCATCTCCTCTCCTCATACCAAGAGGTGCGCCCTCCCTCACCTTGAACTCAACAAATAATTATTTAAAAATTATTTGAGCCTTTTCACCTTCCATGGCACAAATCCCACACTTCCTACATGCCATTAGATCTATCAAATTAATTTTTCTATTTTTCTACACCATAGATCTATTGTGCAAACCCTAGGAAGTGCGCCCTAGCCTAGAGATCTACTCTATTGCTTGGTGGTGGACACTTGGCTTAGATCCAAGAGGGGTAGGTTTGCCTCTCCAAGTATAAATGGATCTCTTTTCCCCTCCCCAACACACCATATCTTGAGCTATTGTTATGCTACTTGATTTTCCTCTCTCTCTTGTCATTTCATTCATTCTCATTTCATTCTTGCTCTAGGGTTTTGGAGTATTCCTCTCCAAGATCTATCTCTTTGGTAATAATATTTGGAAGCTTTGGAGGACAACAAGAAGGGTAATGCATGTGCTTGTCATTTTTATGCAATGGAGGTAATATTGTTCAATATTGTTTCTTATTTCTTGCAACACTAGATCTTAGATAAAGTGTTATCTAGGTAGGCTTAGTAGTGTGTATGCCTATTAGTCTATAGATCTTGATGTATGATGTAAATCGAAGTGTCATTTATTATCATTGCATCAACGTATTGTCTTGTGTATGCTTGAGTTTGGAAGAATATTGCAGGTTCACCTTCAAAGTCTCATTGGGAAAACCTGCTAGAAGGGAAGGGTCACTTGAGGCTTCTCACACTCCAACTAATAGATCTATTGCCTTGCTCTTATATTTGTTGTACATCCATATCATTATCAGCTAGCATATATTGGTTTAGATAGGTCAAAAATATTTTTAAGTCTATATCTTCTCTTGTGGAAAGTTCTTGTCCCAAAAGGGCAAGGGTTTCCTTAACATTGTTCGGTTGTGTGTAGCCATCCTAGTAAAAAGACCTTGCTGTTTTAACAGGTATATCAGATCTGATAGGAGGCTTTTGGCTGCCCCAAAGAGACACACACAACACTCAAGGCCCCTTGGGGGAGTTTGGTAGCTATCTCTCACCTCTCTAGTCTTTTTCTAGCTTAGAAGTGCACTTTTCTCCTTCTATTTGCTTGTTGTTTGAGCTTGAGGTGTAAGAGGGGAAGTGGTACGGCCTCCCCTCTTCATCAAGCTTGTGGGTAGGCTAGGACGTGGGTAGATCTAGCTCTTTCTTTTATTTTTTTGAGTTTTCTTCTAGCTTGGCCGCAAGGTTTAGAAGGTAAGGGCACCTTCTCAACCTTGACGTGGGTATTTGCTTGGTTGCTTGTAGATTAGCTTGTAGATTAGCTTGTAGTTTAGTTTGCTGTTAGGTTTACTTTCTTTCTTGCTCATATCTTGCTAAGTTTTCCCTAATAACAAGATCTAAGAACACTCAAACTAACTAAGACAAGATAACTAATAACCTACCTAGTTGGGAGAGGAACCCCCAAAGAGGTAGAGATAAGTGTTAATGCTTTATCTTTCATATGATGTGATTGATCTAAATGGTTTAATATCTCAAATGCTTTTGTTTTAGATCTAATCTCTAATCTTAAGCCCATTGGGCAACACACTTAAAACCTTATATTGGGATCTTGCTTAGTTTTATTTCAAGCTCTTAATCTCTTTTAAGCACACATTTTACTTTCATGCTTAATACCTCTTAAGGTGCTTAACAAATAAGTGGTTATTTTATTCATTGCTTAATATCTATTGGTAGCCACGTCTTGGGCTTGGAATTTGTTGAATGGTTAACTTGGCAAACACTTAAATTTTCTTTCTTCATCTCTTAAGGCAAGTTGTTCTTGCCATTGATCTATGGAATCTAATCAAACTTATTTTTGATGTGCATGTGATATAATCTCTTTCTTTCAGCCATTTATCTTTATTTGCTTCTTATGTGTTGATGTACTTCATTGACAAAGCTTAAGCAACACATTTTTTGAGCAAGTTCAGTTTCGGCCATCTCTTTATTTTGCACTTAAAAAGTACCATAAAACTTTAAAAACACTCTTTTAATCACCTAAAAGTCTACCTAACTATTATATATACTTAATAGACTATTTTAGGGTACCTTAGACAACCATCTCCACCATCTAAAACAGGTTTGAGGAAAACAACAAAGGGTAGTGGTAGGGGACTGTCCCGTGGCACTCCAGGTGGGTGTCCTCTCCGGGAAGTACTCTTACTACCAAGGCTGACCGTGGAAGCTAGGGTGGGCCTCGTTGCCTTACTATCTTGAGCACCCTGCAGTTATTTGGCAACAGGAGGAGGAGGCTTTGGTGAAAGCTAATAAAATTTGTAAATCTTAAGAAAAGCCTAATTATTAAACCCTTGGCCAAATCTAATAATACTTGGTGGGCTTAATAATAAAGAGTGTAGATTGTCCTCAATATCTTCATAATAATTGTGCTTAACTCTCCTTTGTAATCTTGTTGATGAAGTAATGTATTGATGGTAATCTTGTGCAAATGGTGATGTAATTTGATGCTTTGATCTTCTATATCCTGCACACATTGAACAAATACTTGGTTAGATTGTTGTTGTAATCTATCATTCTTTAACTTTTAAATCTTGTAAGTGAATGTACATAGTATTCTTTTATTGAGTTATTCTTTATTGTAAAGTTGTAACTTGTAAATCTTTTGTAAAGAAACACCCTCTAACATAGTTGACCCCTTGCCCAATTTCTAGGCACTAGTCTTAGTTGACCTAGGGAAAGGACCTGACTTTCATGCTAACCCTTGCATATTGCATGGTTGCCTTAGCATCTTAGGATTAGAATCCCCTCTAACCTTAACAAATTAAAATTAACTCCTAGAATTTAACTCTAACTCATCTAGCAACTAAGGTCTACCCCCTTTGGCTTCCCTAGGAGTAACCCTAGATGGAAGAGGTTCTGGTCAAAGTGACAGTGTGGGCTGTGAACCTCGGCATTGTGCCTCCAAGGACACACTAAGTGAGCCGAACTCAAGCTCACGTTTGCAAGTGTGTATAAGGACGGCTACAGGGTTTATTGATGTGATTATATGAACGTTTGCAGCAAATAACAAGAAGAGACAACCATGGAACATACCTCAACCATATGCAATATGATAGACAAGCCAAAACATCTCAAATCTGCTTTTATTCATAAGATAGAAGAACCTGCTACAATGGAGATGCTGATCTGGAATGCTCAACAGATGGCTATGAAAATAGACAATAGAGCTGCTACAAAAAGCTCCCGACAATACAAAATAAGCCTCCAAAGGCTGGATAAGGGATGAGGACCAATGCCAAGTAAATCTGAGCCAAGTGCCAAACCCCCACTGGAAGATGCCATGTCTTGCTAGAATGTTGAAGCTCCTCAACAATTCGGCCCTGGTGCCAAAGATGTCCAATCACCTCAAGAAAGATGCCAAACAATAGATCGGGTGATGGCAAGAACAACCCAGGTGCCCGAATCTCCAAGATACCTCTCACACCCTGTAGATCTGAAACCCTCCACTGAATGGTGCGCCCCCATGGCTGCCTGAAACCCTAGATAATTCGACCTGGGTGAATGAGCCCTCCAAACCTCTTGAAACTCTCCAAAATGATAGATCAAGACGCTGCAATGAAAACCCAAGTGCTCAAATCATCAAAAGACCTACTAGACCCTTGGATCTAGCCACCCTCCAAGAAATGGTGCACACTCCTCTTGGGAAATCCTCCCACTCTCAATACAAATCAATCCTCCACTGAAAGACTCCGGAAAACCACCAAGAATGATGCCAAGACACCTGCAAGGAAAACCCAATACCTGGAATTCCCAAAATCGCCTCTCCTCAGCTAGGACGACTCCTCCCTCAATAAATGGTGTGCCCCTCTTGCTGGAAACCCTAGTTGGTGTGCCCTCTCTCTCTCTACCCCAGCAACTGAAGTAGAATCCTCCTGTAACTGAGTAGATCTGGAACTAGAATGGTGTGGGAGAGTATTGCATCTCCGAGACCAAGCTTGGGACAAGCTAGGTGGAATCTTTCACCACCGAATTGTCCTCTAGGGTTTGTTAAGTCAAAACCCTCAAAACCCCCAATGTTGGGCTCACTAGCTAAAAGCCAAATATCAAAATAAGATCATACATGAATGATAGATTAGAGGCCCTTGCCTTCCTTTTATACTTTTTGGCTCACCTTGTCCCTCCAAAGTGACTTTCATTTTATTAATATTTAATTAATTAATTAAATCACTTTAATTAATTAATTAACCTTTTTACCTCTGAAAAGCTCCTCATCTCTCCTTGTGGCTTCCCTGGCCACTGAAAGTCACTTCTAGCCATCCCATCCTATAGTGTTGCTCCTCCCGATTCCAATGAGCTATTACACTAAGAGGTTCCTCCAAGTAATGTGCCCAAAATGACCTCTTCAGTGAATTTAATTGACTTATAGCTCAAAATACTCAAAATCGTGAAAATCATCGGAATGCAACGGAACCAAAGCCAGCCTGTGCGGAATGGCTCATAATGATTGAGATATGAAGAGAAATACAAGTTGGACCACACAATGCCTCTCAATAATCCTTGTACTCGCTATAGCACCCATCTGGCTACTCTGGTCATCATAAACCTCTGCACTGTGATGATGTCCCAAAGTGGGGACAATACAGCTACCCGTTATTGGTCAAGATACCATAGTATCATCAGCACTGTTGACCGCCCATTTAGCAACGGTGGTCAACTCATGTGCCATGAAGATGCATCACCAGATGCAATTTTGTTGAAGACAGTATTGTTTCTACTTGGGCATCTGATGCTCCAGCAAAATTTTTGTAAACGAAATGTCCGCACCCCTGCGTGAGTTGATAATGTAATAAGTCTGCATGGATCATAGTTAGGTCAGGTACCTTGGGATGTTTCCATTGGGGGAGTTCCTTTCACCGAGGGTTTTTTATCCGCAGGTTGTCAACCGGGCTTTAGGGCCTGGCTGACTTCCCTTGAGTTTTTCCCTCCACACATGCAATAATTTCCTCCAAAGTGGTGAACGGCGTCCTAATGGTCTCATCCTTTGGTAGCTATTGTTTAGGAATGTTGTAAATGACCATGCCAGACAGTGTAGAAAGGTTCGCGAAATTTAGTCGAGTCTAGATAGGTTTTTTTAATTAATTAAATTTTTAATAATTTAATTAATTAATTATTTTTTGAGCTAATATTGTAAAAACTGGGTCTTTGGGTTTTTGATAGGGGTATTTGTGCTCAAAAGAAATGGAATAGCACCCCCTACACCCATAGACCAAGTTTCAACTCAGTCAGACGAAGTTTACTATGTCTTTGTCCACTCAGAGTCAGTGTCAGTCAAAACAGCAATTTTAATTGCTAAGGTGACATTATTAAAATGTCAAAACTATTGTAATTTTGAGTTAATGGGTGAGTTTGAAGGTGGAAAAGAGCAAGATTAAACTTAACTTAACCCTCCCAACCTTTTCCAACGTTTTCTAATCCATTACCCACCTTTTACACTCAAAAATTATGCCCCCCTAGGGCAAGTCACGTTTTTCCTTGGTGGAAGTTGTTGTGACTTATTTGGGGCCCCCTCTCATAAGTTATGACTCCCTTTGACCCCCACATCACCTCCTAGGATGATCCCACTCCTTTTCTTTCATTAATTCCTCTCCATTTCTTCATTTTCACACTTTTTTTGCCCCCTCCAAGAGGAGTTACGCCCCCCCTCTTCTAGAAACTCCACAAATGATTTTTTAAAAATTATTTGGGACCTCTCACCTTCCTTGGCATCAATCCCAAGGCCTCCCACACCTCTTTGCTTGATCCCAACACCTCCTACTTTTTCCTACACCCTAGATCTAACTTTCAAACCCTAGATGATGTGCCCTAGCCTTGAGATTTGCTCATTTGCTCATGATTTGACACTTGGACTTCATCCAAGTGCCTTCACTTTGCCTCTTGAGGTATAAATACAACCCTTCCTCACCCTTTTTCCTCACCAATCTTTGAGCTAAAGTTACTACGCTGAAATCTCTCTTCACTTCCATCTTCTTGCTCTTGCCATCTTGCCATTTCACTCATTGCTCTTGAAAGTCTTGTAGCAACTTGTTGCTACAACACTCTCATACTTTTGGATTCAATAAAAAACTTTGGAGGATTATTGGAGCATCTAAGAGTATTCTAGTTGTTTCATACATATGAGATGATGTTGTTTGGTTTATTGTCTTTATGGTTGTTGGAATAGATCAATGGTAAAGTATTTTGCTAGAGTAGGGTAGCAAAGTGTATTCTTGCTAGCTTATGCTTATGTTGGATAGCCTAAGGTTTGTAAGTATTTCATTCTTGTCTATTTCAATATAGCTATCTATTCCACGCTTCACATATTGCTTTGAGTTTTGCAGGTCACTTCAAAGGATTCATTGGGATAGCATCAAAAGGAGCCTACCCTTGAACCCTTCTCACACTCCTTGCCTTTTCTTGTTCCATTTTACTTGCTGCATCCATTTCCATTTGAATTTCAGCTTCTAACACTCATAAATAGGTCAAATATAAACTTTTCATTTTCAGATTTTTGTATGTAAAAAAAAATTCTGTGTAAAAACAGAAATTTTTTTACAAGTTTGGTGTGTTTTGCAGCATTTCCAGCAAGCTTTTGCTTGCTGTTTTTTGCAGGTTGTTATCAGATCTAAGGGGATATGCTGCCCAAAACCACTTAGGAGACTTCCCCAACATCCATTCTTTGGTTGGGTAACAATTCCTCAACTCTTCTCCTTGTAAATCTTCTTTTTCTCTCATTTTTTCATTCATTTGGATCCATAATCTTAAACTAACCTAGATTAGTTTATTTTGTCTTTTAGTTAGTTTATTCTTTATTCATATATTGTTGG
>JASDQU010690020.1:7208-38478 GCA_032191745.1 Picea mariana
TTATGAGTACCTACTCATAATAACGCTACCACCTCTGTTTTGCAAGATGCTACTTGCTGAGATCACCAACTCTCTGGTTTCTCTAGCACACACTAGGAGGAAGTACCAACTCCCTAAATGTTCCAACACCAACTGGATGGAAGCACCAACTTCCAGTCATATAGGCACCAACCTATATATTAGAGAACCAATGTTCTCCCTTGCACCACCCTACCACCCTGGTTTCTCTGGCTGCAACCAGATGGAAGCTATAACTCCCTAAGTTCAAGAACCTACTTGAAACTCTGAGGACAAAAGTCCTCCCTATCACCTCCCATCCACCCTGAAATATAATACTTTGTTTTCTGTGAATTTATTACAGTGATTCAATAGTTGTTATTGGATTACTAGGCTTATCATTGTTCTACTATGATGCTCTGCTCTGCCTGCATCAGTTTCTTCCTACTTGCATCCTCTTCAACTTTATGATCTTCTCCTTTGTCTCAGCATGCACACCTAGACTTTTTCTTATTCTCACGGATATGAATTTATGTTCTTTTCTTATTCTATGCTTCAACTACTGCACCTCATGTTTCTACACGCATGCACTACTCACAATAACAGGGACATAATCCCTTCTCTGTTCTCCATTTTTATAGTCTCAGTGCACCTTGTGCCTTCTGCATGCGTTATTCCACTGCATGTCATTCCTACGTTCATAATCACTCGCACTTATCATGAGGTCATTTGGCTTCACTTGCTATAAAAGTCTTCAACCACCTTCCATCTATTAGTCGAATCTATCATGATTCTACACTCCACTGGCAGTGGCCTCGAGACTCTTTGTCTTCTTTGTCGATCACCCTAAAGACTCTTCAAATTCTCTGGCAGACACCACACTTCGTTCTAGCAGTTACAACAAGTCAAGTATGGATTATTTGGCTGTTGGAGTCTTTGAATGGTTGAGATCTTGTTGGAAGGTGAAACCAGAGATCAACGATTCCTCGTGAATGATTCGTACGTGGACTAGAACCAAGCACAGGATTCCTCTCCAAAAGACCATTGGATGTGACCATAGGCCTAATAAAAAAGGTTCTTTGCAACTTGTGTTTCGTGGATTCTATCGTGAGTCTCCTTGAATCCTTCCTCTGGAATTACTAATACCCAGAATGGATCCTAGCTATGCTAGCTCCTTCCATTCACATGACCACCGACAATGACCAAGTGCTTATCCACAAAGGGATTTCACAATTCATAATTTGGGAATCCTATGTTGAGGCATCTCGACTCTCCCATGTCGCAATCCCCGAAATGGAGCTTAGCAAATGCTAGCTCCTTCCCCTCACATGACCACCAGAGGTGACCATAGCCTACGCGAGAAGGCATTTCACATTTCACATTTTGTGGATTCTCTGATGAGTCGTCTCGACTCTCCATGTCACCAACTCCGAAATAGATCTTGACTTCTCTAGCTCTTCTCTCCAGCTCTCGACGATGTGACCACGAGATATGACCACTGGCTATCCATTTGAGCGCGTTTCTCTTCAAGTCAACGGTCCACAATCTGTGGTGATCGGACGGCTATCCTTTGCTCCAGAACTTCATCTTTCGAGACTTTGGGGGAGTGTTGATGCTAAAAATCTTGAAACTAAACTCTCAGAATGACGTCACTCGATGACATGACATGATTCGTGTGGATGCCACTTGTCACTCAGAATTTTGATTTCTAGGTTCCTGAAATGCCAAATCATATTGAAACTTGTCATTGTCTGATCGTGCCATGTGTCATCGCTAACGTAGTCTTCCACCCGTCATTTCTGACGTGGTCTGCCACATTCACCTCCTGGATCTGATCGCCCAGATTCGTCCTTGATCCAACAACTAGGATTATTTCACGATTTCGCATATCGCGGGTTCGAGAGGTTAGGGAACACCATTCCTTTGACTTTCCAGTCAGTGAAAGGATGATATTTTGCCATGTGTCCTTCTTGGATCGACAGTCCATATTTTTCCTCGATCCAACGACTGAGATTATATCATGATTTTGCATATCGCGAGTTCGAGAGGTTAGGGAACCTCCTTCCTTTGACCTTTCAGTCAGGGAAATGATGATCTTTAGCCACGTGTCCTTCTTGGATTGATGGTCTATATCATTTCACGATCTCACATATCATGAGTTTTAGGGGTTAGAGCACCTCCTTCCTTTGACTTTCTAGTCCATGAAATGTTGATCTGTGACTACGTGTCCTACCCGATTATGGACGGTCCTCCTGCTTTCGGGATTTTGTAAGCCCTCTTCTCCTTGAACTTTAAATAACATGTAGGTTCTCCTAGATCCAACGACGGTCAGATCCCGTGCTCGGATCTAATGCCCAAGATTTGTCCTCCATCTGCATGCTCCTCCTGTCTGAACTTACGATGTCTTCCGATCCTGTTTGCCATCGTTGTTCTTTCCATCATTGTTCTTTCCATCAATGACAAGCTCATTCCCAACTATAAACCTGCCAACAATTTGTTCACATTTGATCAAATTGGAATGAGGGAGAGACGAACATAGAAATCTTAATTTAAACGAAAACATTATTTTTTATCAATTGTTTACTTTCGTTTAAATTATGATTATGTTTTCGTCTTTTTCTCATTAGCGATCATTTTCACAAACTCATTTGGTAGGTTTAATTAATTAAATTATTTTTTCAGTTTGCATCTCATTTCAAAAAAAAAAACTATCATTTGTTTGATTTTGTGAAAACCCAATATTTTTCTCCTCTCCATCAACTTGAAGCTTCTAGAATTTTAAGATCATATTTGAAAGGAAAATATAAACAATATTTGTTTAGAACTGATTGTTAGTTTAAATTCATTTTAATTTTATTGTTCTAGATTTTGTTTTATTCATAATTTTTAGGTTATTAATTTGGTTTCTTTTTGTTTTATAGGTTTCTATTATCAGTTATTTGGTACGGATATGATCATGGCTTTATTTTATTATCTAAATACGTTCAATATAATTGATCCAAAAAAAATATTGGATTGCTTCAAATAATTTATGAGCAAGAACAGATAAGATTTGGAAATGCGTTCAAGAATAAAAAGATGATTTTGAGGCAGTGATTGTAGCCAAACTGTAAGGAATCTGAAGAAATGGTTGAAAACCCATCTGCAGAATTGACCCATTTAGCGTAATCGTGAGATTTTTCCCAAACAAGTGAACAATTTGAGAGATATTTGTGTCTCTTTACGAGGAAAATTGCAGGTGACGAAAATTATTAGTGACAACTAGACTGTTCATTCATGGCATAAATATATGAGAAAGTTCAAAGACAAGGCAACAGAGGAAATTGAGAGGAGAATTTTTATCTTTTTTTTTTGTATATTATTTCTTTTGTAAATGTTTTTCTTTTCAAATTGAGTAATGGATGGTTGGAATCTTTGGGAGAATGGTCTAGTATTTTCGAAGAAGAATATGGAATTCCAGGTTGCTTAATGGTTTTTGTCCTGTGAGTAAAATTGTTTTGTTTTCATTATAATATCTTCATATTCTTTGAGTAATTGATTATGCATTGATTTAAATTAGCTTTAGTCTGTTTTATCAATACATGGTTAATTGTTATCATTTATGTATAAACTTTTCAATCTTTAAGAGTCTATTATTCCAAAAATTCATTTTGGACCTTATGATGAACTTATTATACTGAAACTATAAGCGATACAATTTACTCTTTGGATTTTGTCCTTGTGTATACTATGCAATGTTAATATTGTTTCTCATTTAATTTCTGAATATTAAACTTTTTTTGTATTGAACTAGCTTTAGACTGTTCTACATATAATTTTTCATGTTATGTTTTCATTTATATGGTTCATTATATTTTGGTTCCTTTAATATCTGTGACTGATCATCTAATGATACATTTTGAGTTTACGTATAATGTTGGATAGTTGATAATACCACTTTCTAAGGGTTGGAGTTTATTTCACTTTTTAGCTATTGGACATTTTAAAGTGACGTGAGATAACGTTTATTTGTCTTTTTGTCATTATAGATCTGTTTCGAAACTTAAAAGACTTCCTTGAGTTCTTTCAGGAAGTATCATTCTTTATTTTGTCATATATTTATACTTGACACAGGTTAAGAGGAGCTTATACAAACAAAGAAAGACGAATATAGCTTAGTATTGTTGATCAGCGTTAGGTTAGTTAGTTTATATTTTGTTTGATTTGTTGATTTGCGAATGGATAATGATTAAATTATTTAAATGTTAATTGCCTTGTCCATTAACGTTATATCATTTATAATCTTATTCATTCGTTGTTTATTATCTTGTCATTTATAGTATTTTTTTTTTTTTCATCTTGTTCCAATCCATTAGTTGAAAACAAATCATTTTCACGAGGCTTTATTTTAAACCTTGTAATTGTATATATATATTGTATATAATACTACTATTAGCTAAGAAATTGTATTAATGTTAATTGCACATTTAGTTAGTTTACATCTCTTAACTATTTGAGAATCCTAGTTGGTTAACGGAGCCATAAAACTCGTCAGGGTAGATTATCCCAAACGACTTAGGTTAAATAGACAACCCCGGTCTGGATCTTCCCTTCTAGTTGATGGTGTGTCATAAACTCCCGTCAACAAATGGTGCTAGAAGGAGGGTCGAGGTAAATTTAATGATTAAATGTTTTACTCCTTAGCCTGTCATAATTCTAGATTTATAAATTATTCTTTTGTGTCATCTTGAAATGCACTGGAAGGCGTGTCAGACTAACAAGATGGCCTTATTGGAGTCTTTGTTTCGAATTTATTTAATTTTCCATGGCTCCCCAAATCACTATATTGGAACATGATTTCCCCTTCTCATTACCTGATATTCCCAACATGACAGTCTCTCACTTTTTCAAACTCACCTTTGATGGCGGGGGGAAGGTATCTGCAAAAGACCATCTTAGCAAGTTTTGGTGTAAATGCATCAAGCATGATATTTCTCAATTAAAGGTTTTATGTAGATTGTTCTCTTTTACTTTTATGGGTTGGATTAAACAATGTTTGAGTCTTTTCCAACATATGACATTATTGATTGGTTTCAATTTGTAGAGGAATTTTTAGATGCTTTTGAAATCTATGATTACAATCAATTATGTGAAAATTTTAGGCTTTACAAATCAATGAAAATTCATCTGCAGAGGTATTTTTAACAAGCATCCATCATGTTCTCTATAAGTTTCAACTTGATGACATGCCATTTGTACTAAATCTCCTCTTTGATGTTTGTGCCCTTTTCATCCAACTATTTTCAATTGCAAATGATGAATCAATTGCAAATCCCATCACTCAATTGCGAGAAGAATTTTTTTTGCAGGATGAGATGAATCCATCTGAAAATTTTGAATAAGCAAGGGAGGTATAATCTATTGAAAAGGTTCGTATTGACATTAAAATTGGTTTTTCCTCTGAATCATTGTATATTCAATCCTCGACCATCGTGGAAGAAGATTTTATGTTGGGTCAAGGTGAATGTCCATATTCTTCTAACTCTTTCTCTAATTAGTACTTAAATTCAGTTATTGAAGAACACTTAGGTGATGACAATGATATTAAGGATTCTAACATTCCTATGAAACTGATTAGAGATGTAAATATGAAATTTGAAGAAGAAACCTTAAACCTTCATCCACAAATCATACCTTATCCACAGGAAAGATTACATGTTTGTCATGAAAGTTTTGAATTGTCTATCATACATGAGGCAAATTTAGACGATCATATTATGTTGAAGGATTTATCAGCAAAACAGAGTGAAAGTTTTAAGGAAAGTGAAGAGGAATGTATTGAGAATACCATTGTTAAATATCATAGCTCAATAGATTATTTTCATGTGCTCATTTCTGATTCCTTTTACTCTTCATATCTCGATCTCTTCTTAGATTCTAGTGGACATGATACTTTACCCACGGTATCTTACTCTTTTCCATCACAATCAGATATTTTCGATATGCCAAAATTTGGTGAAATTAATTTCGAACATAACATTTATGAAGTCGGATTTGACGCTCTTTCACTTTCATCACTCGCATGGAAAAAATTCATGTTGCAAGATGATTTTACACGATTTATTTTTGAAAAAGACAATGTAATCATTCTCATGGACATCAAACATTCTACATTGCATATTCATTCTTTGGTTAGTTCGAACTTTAATGAGTATGCTTCGCATTTTAAAACGATCCATCTAATCAAAGGAAGTGTTCAAACCAGTAATCTAATTGATGTCATGAATCCTCTTATGATGTGTTCCCCATTGACAGATCTAGTTATTAGAAGTCATAGTTTTCATCCTAAGTTTTATGACGGGATCTTAGAATGGCTTGAGGATTCCTATCTAAAAAATCTTCATAATAAATATAAAGTTGTGCCTACTTTTCTTCTACCTAAATATATAGGAAGTAAGAATCACATGATTTTTCTAGATCCTCCATGTGAAGAAATTGAGAATTGTCAGGAGGATGGGGCACTTTTTCCTTGGCCGATGGTTATGTCAGGTCCCATAATATTGAAATTTTTTCCAAACTTACTTACATCCTTCCATGCCATTATGACCCATATCATGACAATATTGTCGAATGGTTGGAGGATTCATACATTAAGAAGTTTCAAAAGAATGGTAAGGTCATGCTTGCTTTGTTTTTAAATGAATATTTAGGAGGTAAGCATGACATATTTCTTTTTTATATGAAAATACTACATTCTTTTATTCAGATTTTCGACTTTCTATGCCTTGCAGGATTGAATATGCTCTTGTGGCTACACTGGAAATACAATTTTACTTAGCATTTTGATCTATGTAGGAGTTAGAGTAGGTGTAGGAATAGAGTCCTTTTGGGTTTTTCTTGCCTTTTTACTTTTTCCTTTTGAATAATGCAATTATGAAGGCACGTGGTTATGAAAAGAGAACCAGCATCTGAATGTTGTCAGGGAAGTATTCTTTCAATTCCTTTATTTTTCCTTTTCGCAGATGTATTGATTAAATGTTTCTTTTTCAAAACTTGGCAGCATCATGCAATGATTTCATATATTATGAAGAATTAATAAAGATATTAGGTATTTGATCTTATTTTTACCCTAACAAACATATCTTACCATTACACTTAATTGCGCTCATCTTGGTTAAGGATTTTTGTGACTTTTAATAATAAACTTGGTCAAAATGATGTATCATGCATCACTATCTTAAGAAAAGAACCTTCCTATATGCAAAACTCTGAACTATGTTGTTCTTCCTTTTGATCCTCTTTCTATATGAGAGGTTGGCCTGGTTTTGTTTTTGGTCAAATTCTTTTTAAAAGTGAGCTTTTTCTATTTCGATTTTGTTTGTTTTGATATACTTCTGATTTTTAATCCCATTAATAAAATCTAGTTCAGTTTGTTGTGTGTGTGTTTTTTTTTTCTTGCTTTCTTTTATTGAACTTTCTTCTTGTCTGTCTTTTTGAATCAATATATTTCTGATCAAAGAGCGATTGTCTAAGGAATAATTCATTTCAATAATTTTGTTTTTTAAATCAATTTGAAACAGTTCAAACAATTTCTAATGTTAAGGTTCAACTCAGATAATTAATTTGTAATTCAGTTGAGTACTATGAAATCCTAAACAGTCTTTGTCAGAGTATTACCCCTGAAATGTGTTGAGATCTTTAGGAATTACGATTATCCTTAGAATTTTTACACTGTCCCTATTCTTAAAAGATCACTTTTAAGTGCTTCTCCGTTGTCTAGATGATTTATTAACCGAAATCTAAAATCTCTAAACCATGATAAAACTTTGAGTTTTGAAAGCAAAAAAAAAAATGATCAATTGTTCACCTGTATTGAAATTAACCTCTAGTATCACCTCGCTCTCTTTGTCATCAATAAATCTATAATTGTATTATTATTTAAACGTGTCATAAGAGATTTGGAAGCACTTAAGTGTGGGAAGTGTGTGTAAATCCGTCAGGGTACTGAACAGGCTCGCTGGAAGTGGGTAAATGCACACATAATACTAGGACAACTTCTTCGGGGTACTGAACAAGCCTATTGGGAATGAAGCAATGTCTAGTCGAGAGGTAGCAAGTATATGCTTTTAAATCAAGTTTTATGGAAGTATATATCATGTGGATACAACTGTTGGATGCGATTAAAGCATTTTTGTGGGTTAAATGACACCTTTGTCGAGGCTATGGATGCCTGCTGGCAGCGGTGGCTCTATCAATGGTATTGAAGTCCTTTTATAAACATCATGACTCTTTGATTAAAATGCAACTTCATGTTATAATCCTATGTAAAAGAATTATTTTCTTCTTTTCTGATATTTTTCTATAAATATGAGCTAATCTTAATATTGTGTAATATTAAAGTGGATTTGTTTCAAAGAAGCTTAAACTTATATCCAATTCTTATTCTTCTTCCTTGCGATGAATGTTTAATAGGTCAGATACAACTTCCCAGGGTGTCGCCATTTGTTGGGCCCCAACAACCCCTTCTTTATTTTTAATGAAAATCTAGGGTCCCTCGAAATTTTACTTGGATTCTTCGGGTTTTTTTTCCCCTTTGACTTGATTGGATTGGTATTGGTTTGTTTTGTTTCGAGGTTGGTTTGATTTTATATTATTTTCTTTTTTTTGGTTTTCATTTCATGAAATTCAAATGCCATTTTATTTTTCTTTCTACAGAGTTTTGATGTTGATGGACGAGCTTCATAATTTGGGAGTTTGTTATTACCTCTTCCTTATTGAATTTATCTATTATGAGAATGGTTTGGTTGAAGACATGGATTAATAACAACGATTTTATAGGAAGAACGTTTATTGTGACACATATTTTCTATGACATTTGTTCACATTTGATCAAATTTGAATGAGGGAGAAACGAACATAGAAATCTTAATTTAAATGAAAACATTATTTTTTATCAATTGTTTACTTTCGTTTAAATTATGATTATGTTTTCGTCTTTTGCTCATTAGCGATCATTTTCACAAAATAATTTGGTAGGTTTAATTAATTAAATTATTTTGTCAGTTTGCATCTCATTTCAAAATAAAATAAAAATAATTATCTATCATTTATTTGATTTTGTGAAAACCCAAAATTAATATTTTTCTCCTCTCCATCAACTTGAAGCTTCTAGAATTTTAAGATCATATTTAAAAGGAAAAAATAAACAATATTTGTTTAGAACTGATAGTTTAAATTCATTTTAATTTATTGTTCTAGATTTTGTTTTATTCATAATTTTTAGGTTATTAATTTGGTTTCTTTTTGTTTCACAGGTTTCTATTATCATTTATTTTGTACGGATCTGAACATGGCTTGATTTTATTATCTGAATACGTTCAAGATAATTGATCCAAAAGTAATATTGGATTGCTGCAAATAATTTATGAGAAACAAGAGATAAGATTTGGAAATGCATTCAAGAACATACAAATGATTTTTCGGGATTGATTGTAGCCAAACCGTAAGGAATATAAAGAAAAGGTTGAAAACACATCTTCATAATGGACCCATTTAGCTTAATCGCGAGCGTTTTCTCAAACAAATGCATGATTTGAGAGATATTTTTGTCTCTTTAAGAGGAAAATTTCAGGTGGCGTAAATTATTAGTGATGCCCAGACTATTCATTCATGGCATAAATATATGACAAAGTTCAAAGCCAAGGCGACAGAGGAAATTGAGAGGATTATTTTTATCCTTTATTTTTTGTATATTATTTCTTTTGTAAACTTTTTTTTTTCAAATGGAGTAACAGATGGTTGGAATCTTTGGGGGAATGGTCCAGTATTTTCGAAGAAGAATATGGAATTTTAGGTTGCTTAATGACTTTTGTCCTGTGAGTAAAATGGTTTTGTTTTCATTATAATATATTCATATTCTTTGAGTAATTTTTATGCATTGATTTAAATTAGCTTTAGTCTATTTTATCAATACATGGTTAATTGCTATCATTTATGTATTAATTTTTTCAATCTTTAAGAGTCTATTATCCCAAAAATTCATTTTGGACCTTATCATGAAATTATTATACTGAAAATATATGGGATACAGTTTACTCTTTGGATTTTGTCCTTAGGTAGAGTGTGCAATGTTAATATTGTTTCTCATATAATTTCTAAATATGAAACTTTATTTGTATTGAACTTACTTTAGATTGTTCTGCATATAATTTTTCATGTTATTTTTCATTTATATGGTTCATTATATTTTGGTTCCTTTAATATCTATGGTTAATCATCTATTGATACATTTTGATTTTACGTCTAATGTTGGATAGTTGATAATACCACTTGCTGAGGGTTGAAGTTTATTTCAATTTTTAGTTATTGGACATTTTAAAATCACATGAGATAAAATTTATTTGTCTTTTTGTCATCACAGATCTGTTCTGAAACTTAAAAAACTTCCTTGAGTTGTTTCAGGAAGTATCGTTCTTGATTTTGTCATAGATTTATACTTGACACATGTTAAGAGGAGCTTCTAAAAACAGATAAAGATGAATATAACTTAGTATTGTTGATCAACGCCGGGTTAGTTAGTTTATATTTTGTTTGATTTGTTGATTTGCGAATGGATAATAATTACATTATTTAAACGTTAAATTATTTGTCCATTAACGTTATATCATTTATAATATTATTCATTCATTGTTTATTATCTTGTCCTTTATAGTATAATTTTTTTTTTTTTTTCATCTTGTTCCAATCCATTAGTTGAAAACAAATCATTTTCATGAGGCTTTATTTTAAACCTTGTAATTGTATATATCTATTGTATATAATACTACTATTAGTTAAGCAATTGTATTAATGTTGATTGCACATTTAGTTAGTTTACATCTCTTAACTATTTGAGAATCCTATTTGGCTAACGGATACATAAAACCCGTCAGGGTAGATTCTCCCAAATGGCTTGGGTTAAATAGACAACCCCAGTCCAGATCTTCCTTTCCAGTTGACGATGTGTCATAAACTCTCGTCAACAATATTGTGTAAAAATAGAGTGTTACAAGCCAAAGGGGAGTAATGACGTGAATTTTATCCAAGTAGATATCGGTGGCCACCCACCAAGTTCAACTGGATCAAAATAGTCTTCTAGAAATTTACTATTTTTAGCAGTTTTTTGGTTCCTAAACTTCCAGGATCATTTTGAGGGCCTAAATGATTTTTTTTCAGTATCCAGCACATCAATTAAACATAGAAGCTCTCATTGAACCTCCAAAATGAATCTCCTCGATGATACCTTTCCAACGAGTTATCATTCACCCCAAACAGAGATCGTATGCCAAAGTTACTCCCTCGAGAAGTTGATACAACAAACTACCCAAAATGGGGTCCACAAAATTGTTGGCTTTTCATCTTCCAGGGTTAGGGTTTTGGATTTCCTTTATGTTAAAAAGGCCTTTGGAGCCTTATTTTAATAGGAATCTTCTTGCGAATGTGAGTATCCGTAACTTCTCTTCTTAAAGATAAGTTGCCACCATTCTAGCAAGTCTTTCACTATTTATTTTTACAGTCTTGTACATTTTGCTCATTAATAGAAATTGTGTATTAATGTATCTATGTGTTTATGGTTATACATATGATAAATATATGTTGTATTATTTATATATGATATATCTTTGTACATTTATTTATTATATCTCTGCTCTCATTTTCTGTCAAAAATAATCCAGATCAGTGGTATCAGAGTAGGATGTTCTTGATCGTGTTTTCAGTGCATGTCCCCGACGAGGTCTGAGTATAGAAATTTGGGTCTCGATCTTGTCTCTCTTGAGGAAAATATCTCCCGCACACCCAAGAAACCCTCCATGGTGGAAGAAAAGAAAAATGACAGAGAAATTGATTTTATTAATTTGTTGCTTGAGCAAGCTCTCATGCGACAGAGGGACAAAATTATGGAGAATTTTCCCCACATCCTTCAACATAGGTCGATAATAAAAGGTGTGTATTCATCAAGTGGCCAATTTGGAGGCACCTCTCCTTTCAAGGTACAATTTAATTTTGATATCCCCGTATTTGAAGGACAGATAGATGCAGATTCCCTAGAAAAATGGTTAAATATTCTAGAAGGTTATTTCTTTGTTCATAATTTCTCCAACAGGGAAAAGATCACCTTCTCACTCCTTAAGGATCTTCCTCGTGTCAAAAATTGGTGGTAAACCTACTGGGATAAAAGTTCCACGGAGCAGTTTGGAATATATGGGGCCGAGCCTACTTGGGATTTTTTTGTGGATGTGATGAAGGAACAATATTACCCTGTTGGTAACTATGATGACCACTACATGAGATTGATCACACTACATGAAGAGAGGGGCCAAGAAGTGTCGGAGTTCACCAATACCTTCCATACCTTGCGCACCAAGACGGGTATCAAAGACTCTGAATGAAATTTGGTTATGAAATACCATGGGGATCTACATAAATACATCCAAACTGAAATGGATTTTCTGGACCTCTCATCACTAGGTGTTGCTTATCAATATGTTTTTAAAATCAATTAAAAATTTAATCACCATAACAAGTGGGAGTTCGGGTCTACAAATCTACATCAATAAAAGTATGGTAAAGACGACCCTAACAACCAACCTTCATAAAACCAGTCCAAGCCTCAAGAAAAGAAGGGTAACGAAAATATGAAGAAGGACACTGAAAATTGGTACGATTTCCACAAAATCCCCTGGCACAACACTAACGAATGTTTCTAAAAAAAATCATTGGTGGTCGAGATCAAAGACAAGGAGCCGAACCTGGTTCAAAATATGATTCAGAAAATAATGGTAGAAGATAGATCATCGATGCAGAACCCACTGCTACTGTCACGACCACAACAATTCAACTAGAAGAACCATCAGATCCTGAGGAGGGGGAGCGCTTTTTTAATTCATAGATATGGGTGAAGGGGACCCCACTGCACTTTATTGTTGATAGAAAAATCCATAAGAACCTCATCTAAGTAGAGTTTGTCAAACATTTTGGATTTTCGACAACACCACACTCGCAATCATAAAACATCGGGTGGCTTTGCTATGGACAAGATCTTCATGTAATCCAATAGTGTTGATTTTCATATGGCATCCATCCCTTCAAATATGAGGTATTATGTGATGTTTTCCCACTGGATGTATGTGATTTTATTTTGGGCCAGTCGTATATGTGGAAGCACCATGATATTTATGAGTCTCGACCCCGTAGTGTCATTTTTACTCTAGGGGGTCATCTCTACAGGATACCATAGGTAGTTCCAACTATTGTCCCACCTAAATAGTTACGCAAGTTAGTATCTCATACTAGCAAATTCAACTTCTTCACAGTCTATTCAAAAGGTGAACAAAAGAACACCACAACCACTGCAGCCTCAATCTAAGCACCTTCTATCCAATAGAAGCAGGTCGACAAGATTGAAGAAAATCGCAAGGATGCCTTCTGCACATAGTCATCTCATGTATCCAGACTGGTTAAAGAGGTCCAACCCTTCCACCCATAGGTTCATGACAGCCTTCAACAAACTAAGCAACACAACTTCTCTATCAAGGAAAGCAACTCATCAAGATGGATATTCAACAAATGCTTTTGCCTCTCCCCCGGGAACTCAATGGATACCATTGATTCCTAAGGAGGTAGGAACGATCTACATGGATATTGGTGGCCACGCACCTATTCCAACTGGATCAAAATAGTCTTCTGGCAATTTACTATTTTTAGCAATTTTTCGGTCCCTGAACTTCTAGGGACATTTTGAGGTCCTAAATGAAGTTTATTCAGGATTGAGCACCTCAATAATAGTCAAAGTCTCTCATTTATCCCCCAAAATTATTATCCTCGATGATACCTTTCAAACAAGCTATCGTGCACCCAAAACAAAGATTGTATGCCAAAGTTATGCCCTTGAGAAATTGATACACCAAACTACCCAAAACGGGGTCCATAAAACTGTTGGCTTTTCATCTTCCGGGGTTAGGGTTTTGGGTTTCCTTTATGTTAAAAATCCTTTTGGATCCTGATGGTAATAAGAATCTTCCTTTTAATGTGAGTAGTTGTCACATCTCTTCTCAGAGATAAGCTTCCACCATTCTAGCGAGTCTTCCACTCTATATTTTTAGAGTCTTATACATTTCGCTCATTAATATAAATTGTGTATTACTATATCTTTGTGTTTAGGTTTATATCTCTCATAAATCTTTGTTATATTATTTATATATGATATATCTCTGTACATTTATTTATTACATCTTCACTCTCATTTCGTGCCAAAAATAATCCAAATCAGAAGTTGTGGCTTGTCCAGACTTTTCCAACATGGATAATTACCAACCTAATACCATGTATAATCGAGTTTAACAACTAGTTAATATGGTGAGTCATTTCATAAATTTACTTTAGGATATGACTAGTGCATACCTAATGACGATTGTGATTTCTAGACTTTAATATGATGAGTCCCAGAGACCCGAAGCTAGAGGGATCAAGTTGTGATGACAAAGGTAAAATCATTTGATAATAAAGGTGAAATCATGGATCCCATCCACCACCATATACATTACATGGTTGCAGTAATATTTTGGTTATGAGTTATAAATTAACTTAGGAATGTGGATTAACACCCATAACACCCATATCTAATGTTAATATATATACATTTTTTTTATGGGGGTTAAATAATTAATGACCCATAGTTAATAAGTCTATAGTAATGAAAACATGGGATTTACCTGTAGATTGTATGAAGTTTCCCCAAGAATCACATTACGCTCCTACAAGACTACATTTCTATGTGAGCATAGATGAATAAGTTGGTAATATGATAAGAACATGATTATAATAAACAAAAAAGGAAATAAGATAGTACACAATACTTGTAACTAGGAGAAGATCCAATTTGATATTGACGACAAGTATGGTAGAATAAAATGCATGCATAGATGCTTCAAGAAATAAAAACATTTTCATGATAAACCCATGACTAAAGTTAGAAACATTAAATGTTCTTACAAAATAAACATTCAAGTTAAATTGTATAGTAAAGGTGTTAAGTGGGTAACAATGAATGTACCCTATGTTTTTTTTTCTTTTTTCTTTTTTAAATTAGTGGTAAGAGATATTACAAATGGTATCGGAGCATGGTTAAAACACTACGACCTGATGGGCTCAGAATGCAAAAAAAAAAAAAATCTTACAAAAAACAAATTACATATATAAATCTTTAATAAGCAAAAGAATTGACGTCATTGTGTTTTTCACATATCATAGTCAAATAACAAATTATCATGGCCAAACAATCTGGTATTTCAACACTAAGTGGACCACAGATGTATGTTGAAATAAATAATGAGAAACCACAAGATAACTCTATAGGACTATTGTAAACTATGCGTAGTATAAAAGAATAATTGCAAAGTATAAAGGAAGATAATTTAAAGATACTCAAATCTAGTAAAGAACAAGAAGAATTAAATGAGATTTTTCTTAAAATCATGAGTGATATGAAACAATTAAGACGGGTAGGATAGACTTCTAGTAATGACAAAAAGGATCTTTCCAATGAAGATTCACACAAGTGTAAGGACTATCAAGTGAATAGTGGTAAAACAGAGTTGTTAAATGAGCAAAGTAGTGAGGAAAATTCGTGTAGGATAATTGTACCTAAAAAAAGAAAAGAAAATGGCATAACAAATAATTACTTGGATATTTTAAGAAAATTAGACCACCCAATTTGCATGGTGACTCTAAGGAGGGATCATAAGCTTGGCTTCTGAACATGAGTAAATACTTCCAAATATACAATTATCCCAGAAACGTGAGGGCTAGATTAGTTGTGTACCAACTAAATGGAAAAGTTGTCATTTGGTGGTAGGAGACAAAAATGGTTAAAAAATAAGGAGTAGTGAACTAAATTGGAAAATATTCAAGAAATATTTTAAACAAAAATACTTAACGGAACGATATTACGATGAAAAGGCCAAGGAGTTTCATGATCTTAAACTGGGACATATGTCTATTGAAGACTTTGTCAATAAATTTTTGAATCTTATGAGATATGTACCTTACCTTATGGAGGATAAGGAAAAATTTCAATGGTTCATGCCTTGTTTTCCTCAAGCATATAAAGAAAAAACTGAATTTCTTAATACAAATACAATGGATGAAGTAATAAAACATGCTAAACTATGTTTTACTAAATTTAAACAAAGTTATAAAAATGCAAAAACATGGCAGAATAAACATAAGGATACGTTTGATCTTAATAATAAACATTTTAAGCATCCCCGACAACCATCACATGCACCAGTTAGGAGAAACAGATTCATTGGACAACAAAGTGTATCAGTTCAGAACAACAATAAACCTAGATATTTGGAAAATAAGATAGTTAGTGAGATAGTTAGGTCATCTCTTCACTGTTGGGGGTGGAAATAACATCACTTGTACCAAAAATGTCCTTCAAATAAAAATAAAAATTGGGTAGTACACAATATTCAAGAAGAAACAATAGTTAGTGATATTTCTCAAAATATTCACAAAATCAATGCTACCCGAGAAAATCGACAAGTTGACCATCAATATTCCATGGTGGATATAGAAGTCTACTAAATCAAAAAACAGTATCTATATAAATATACCCTGGTGCAATTCTAAGTTATATTTCACCTACAATGGTATAAAATTGTAAACTAGAAAAATTTAAACATAAGCAATCTTTGCTAGTTCAATTAGCTATAGGCACAAAAAGAAATGTTTTTGAAATGGTAAAATATTGTAGAGTAATATGGATGGAATGGAGACCAAGAAAGATCTAAATATTTTACCATTAGGATATTATCATCTACCAAAAGGCATGGATTGGCTAGAGAAACATTCATCTCTTGTAAGTTGTTGTGACAAGACTTTTAATTGTATAAATGATTTTGGAAAAAAAAAAATAGTAAAAGGAATACCATGAGGAGTGTCAGTGAGACAAATTTCTTCTTTACAATTAAAAATAAATGCAAGGAAAGGTTGTTAGATTTATGATGTGAACATATCTGAAAGTATTGAAGAGAAGAGTGAAAATTTGCTAACCAAGGATCCAATACTAAAATAGTTCCATGATGCATTTCTGGAAGAAATTGTAGGATTAACTGTTATACGAGATATAGATTTCACCACTAACTTAGTACCGAGATCTGCACTAGTGTCTAAATCCCCTTACAGAGTAAGTACTCCATAACTGACTGAAGTTAAGATGCAATTTCAAGAACTTTTGGATAATTAGTATATCAAACCCTACGTGTCTTCGTGGGGAGCACTAGTTTTGCTTATTAAAAAGAAAGATGGAGCCTTCCAATTTTGAATTGATTACATAAAACTTAACAAGATGACAATTAAAAATAAGTATCCTTTACCTCACATTGATGACTTGTTTTATCAAGTCGAAGGAGATAAGATTTCCTCTAAGATATATTTTCGGTTAGGATACCATTAGGTTAGAATTAAAGAGGAATAAATTCATAAAAATTCTTTCCAAAATAGATATGGACACTATGAATTTGTAATGGTACCTTTCAGTTTAACAAACACACCTACTACATTTAAGTGTTTGATTAAAAATGTGTTGATAAAATATTTAGACAAGTTCATAATTGTGTTCATAGATGATATATTGATCTATTAAAAAACCAAAGAGGAATATGAAGAACACTTGAGAATGGTTTTGAAAACACTTAGAGACCACCAATTATATGCAAAGATTAGTAAGTGTGAATTTTATCAAGATAAAGTATAGTACTTAAGACATGTAATTTTGGGTGAAGGGATATCAGTTGACCCAAAAAAGGTCAAGGCCATCCTATATTGGCCACTACCAAAGGATGTGCCAGATGTGTGGTCTTTTATGGCCATCACAGGTTATTTCCATAGATTCATAGAAGGGTTTTCTAAACTTTCTTATCCAATAACTTCATTGCAAAATAAAGGAATCATATTTAAATGGACATAAAAATGTCAAGAAAGTTTTTAAAAATTGAAACAACTATTAAAAACATAACCTATCTTGAAGATGACAGACCCACATAAATATTTTGTGGTATGTATTGATGCCTCAAAAGAAGGGTTAGGAGGAGTGTTGGTACAGGATGATCATGTGATTTCTTAGAAATCATGAAAATTTAAAGCCCATGAAAATAACTATGTGACACATGATCTAGAATTAACTTCTATTGTGCATGCTTTAAAAATGTGGTGACACTAATTGTTGGATAGAATTTTTTTGTTCAAAACAAATGATATTAGACTTAAATACTTTTTCGGTCATCAAAACTTGAATGCAAGACAGACAAGATTCTTATCTTTCCTAAGTGAGTATGATTTCGAGATAAAAACACATTAAAGGAAAATAAAATAAAATAGCAGATGCACTCAATAGAAAATTAAGTGCAATTTTTCGACAATAATGTGCAAACTAATTTAAAACAGAGAATTAAATTAGTAGCGCAAAATGATGAAATTTATAAGAATTTACAAGAAAAAATACAACATAATTATTCATTTGAAGAAGAAAAAAAGTTCAGATGTAACCAGTTGTAACACCCTGTTTCCCCCAGTTTGTAAAAAAATAACTATACTGGCCAAGAACTGTGGCAAATCCAAAAATGTGAATGTGTGATGTGAATGGACTTTGTGAAAAAGGTCAGTGAATGTGAATAATATTATGAATATATATTGCAGAACTGCTGAGAGGGGATATGCTGAAAAAGAGACCACGATGGCTGGAGAAAGGTGGTGGAAGGCACTTGGAATGGTGGCGTTAACTTCCACTGAAACCAATACCGTATTTGGACTTCACTGGCCCGTAGAACCAAGAGTGGCTCGCTGGCCCCGAATTAAATGACTCGTCAAGATTGGTAGGTAAAGGGATCCTCATGAGTAATGAGGGATGGGGGTGAACCACCCATCCGTAGATTCCTCAGACCTGACCACTGCGAGCAAAATCATGCCACACGCAACCTCGCCGAATAGAGAAAAGGCAGGAAGTGTGGGCGATCAAGGGGAGACACGAGGGAAAGAGGAGGAGGAGAAATCTGGAAAAATACAAAGTGAGTGATAGCAGAGAAGAAGGAGAGTAACCTTCGTTCTCGATCACTGGAAAACAGAGACATAGTCTCGCAGCATCGTGGTGTCAGCTCGGGGGTGGCTAGCAGTAAATTTGTTGGGAGTCGTTGAGCCTACGGTTGGGTGGAAACGAGCACCCCTCTCAGCAATTGCAATCACACCTAGTGTTATTTCTTATAAGTGTTTTATATCATGTATATTGAAGTTTATATGCTAATATATATGTTCATAGTCTGTGCAATTTATGAATGGTTTGAGCATAAGACTGTCTGTGTGGTGTTTTGACCAGAAATGGTGGTTCCATGCTTATAATGGAAAGACCACGTATGGCTTATGTTTTACGAATTGCTATTTACATGCCTACCAATCTAAGCCAGACTTCAAGTCTTCTCTCGGGAGATTGTTCCTTTGTTTGTCCTACCTAATGCCTTGGATATATTTCCTCCCGAAGGCATCCTTTTGAGACCACTCCCTTACCTTAGAGAAGACCTTCCAGTCTGGTCTTCAAAACCTAGTGTAAATTAGCTGAGGACCCGAAGAAGGATGTTAGAGATTAAGTCTCAAAACCTTTTACGAGGGAGAATGGTCCTTGTAGACCTCAACATTTCAGTGTTTCGGCACCCGGAGTATCTAGGTGTGATTTTTCTTGCACTCGCGAGTCCCAAAACCTCGACCTGCGAAATCCTGAAACGAGAGCGTGTGGATAAGAATCGATTGATAGATGAGATCCTGCTAGAAGATCTACGATCATTCATGACCATTAGATTGGAGGAAGAGACGATGGCGTTAAATGCCTTAATCCCTTTTCCTTTATTTTCGTGAGTAGTAAAGAAATCGGGACCGTAGATCCCCAACGTTCGTGGGAGTATCTAGACTGTTGGTATTTCCATGTCCAGGGAGCGATGGAACAGTGCACAGCGCGAGAAAGGTCTGAGTCGTCAGACCTTAGTCCGAACACCCATCAACCGTTAGATATGACAGGAGATGCACGGGGGTTTAACCTTCGTGAAAAGCAGAAGCGAAAAGTAAGGAGTTGGTATCGAGATCTCGAGATTCGGGAGTTTAGGGGTCCTAAGGACGAAGGTCTAGACACTCGACATCAGAAGTTCCAAATTTTCAAAGGGATCAAAACCGTCTGTCTGTGGAAGGACGCATGTCGCGAGATCCTCTCTATCGAGGATTCAGACATCGAGAATCAGAGGAGGAAGTCTCTTGACTTTGCGAGTGGCAAAGTCACGAGAAGATCAGAACCATCTGTCTGAGGAGGACAGGTGGAAGAGATTGAAGGATCTCGCAAACTCGGAGGTTTGCAAGATGAGAGCCCAGGATTTGGGTGCTCCGAGTCGTGAGTGGAAAAATCGCGAGGAGCAAGGATCACCATTGGATCCAGGTCACGGGAGGACCGTTGCATCAGAGCCTCATCATGTGTATCATGCATTCGGAGGTTCGGAGGTTGAGAGGACCTCTTCTCGACATCAAAAGTTGCGAAGTGACCAAATTTGGGCATGAAGGAACACATGGCAGAACCACAAAGTGGGGCCCGTATGATTGACAAGCGGACACGCGTCACCTGGAGAAAGGAGTTAACACTCTGTTGACTTCTCTCATCTTGGGAATTCACAGGATAAGAGCATGAGTGATCAACCTTTCAACTTGCAAAGTCGCGAAGTTGCAATGGGAGCTAGTGCTTATCCTAGCCATTGGTCACACACAAAGGGGGCTGACAGAAGGGAGCTATACCCATTACATGATTTTGGATATCGTTAATTTGGAAAGGAAGAGTCCATCAGGATTTCTCAAGTCAGGAATTCGGGAGTCCCATTGACAAGAAGTCAGGCTCTCATATTCATAAATCCTGAAAAAGATAGGACAGAGGTCTTATGAGGAATGGTCACCTGGATCAGGGCATAGCCAGGAGGGCTAAGGTGACAAAGGCTACTCCAGGGGATCGAAAATCGGGAATTCGGAAGTCCCATTGACAAGAGGTCAGGTTCTCTTATCGATAAGTCCCGAAGGGAATGAGACTGTGGTCTTATGAGAAGTGGTCATATGGACCAAGGAATAGCCTAGAGGGCTAATTGCTGATGGATGCATCTTTGGCATTTCGGCATTTCAGGGTTTGCAGAGTCAAAAGACTCGACTCGCTTATACCACTGAGTCACAAAATGCGAAAAGGAGCCTAGTTGTTTGGATTGTGATCATGATCAACGATCACACAGAGGTGGGAAAAAGGGAAAATCTATCCTGTGCTAAGCCCCGTAGGATTTAGGGGATTCTCTCCCTCGAGAAAAGGCAAAAATTTACTATGCCAAAGTGGGTGTGTATCAAATTGGTATTAGAGCATGGTTACAACACTTGGCCTACTTGGGCTCATGAACGAGTTGCGTAGAAGCTCCGTTCGGAACACTCTTAAAAAGAGTAACCCCTTGTCTTAACCTTCCTAATCAAAAAGACGAAGTTAAGAATGAAAAATCCCTATTGTGTGTGTGTACATGTAAAAATATGAATTATGTACTGGTTATAAATAAATATAAATATTGACTAATAACCAGTGTTTTTCCTCTTGCACACAAGCGGAAGATCAACTGTGGGAAATTATCAACTCATAGTATGGTGACTCACCATGAAGTGGGAGAGCGCTCCCACAATAGAGACGAAGAGTCTGACGAAAAAAGGGAAGTAGGGACCCCTCCAGATCTAGCTGAGACTGTGAGGAGTCTCATGGTCGAATTACAAAGCTGCAAGGCTGACAATGAAAGGATGATGAAAGAACAAGAAAAGCAAACATAAATTAATGAATTTTTACTGCAAAGTTTATCCGATCTACAAAGACAAATGCATCATGAACCTGAAACTCAGAAACATGGTCATATCATTGGCCACACTGAGAGGAGCACCTCGAAAATGGTCCACCCCATAGGTAAAGGAAAAGCATCAGATGATTCCTCTGAGAAGGAAGCTAGAAATTCAGAGGGCTCTTCTAGTAGCAGAACCAACTCCTATCCCCGAAGAAAATAGAAGAAGCAAAAGTCTTCCAAAGATCAAAAATTCAAAGAATTCAGAAAGGCCAAGCCACCCTCCTTCGATAGTGAAATAAAGAAGGGAGAGGAAGCAGAGGTCTGGCTGCTTGGACTAAAGAAGTATTTCAGAGTCCATGACTTTTCAGAAAATATGAAGGCCCGAGTGGCCACCTTCAACTTGAACAGAAAGGCTTCCATTTGGTGGGAAGACCTTAACAATGTGAAATGGGTTCGCGAAGAGGACCTGTCTTGGGAACGGTTTGAGAAATACTTCTGGAAGAAGTATCTATTGGAAAAATATTTCGACGAAAAGACTAAATAGTTTTATGAACTCAAACTGGGACAACTCACTATAGAAGAATATGTCAACAAATTCCTCAATTTGTTAAGGTATGTACCCTATATAAAAGAGGAAAAGGAAAAGGTGCAATGCTTCATAAGTGGACTACCTAAGGACTATTGGAATAGAATTGAATTTGATGAGCCAAAGACTCTAGAAGGCACTATTTGAAAGGCAACCTATTGTCATGAATAGTTTGGGCATCGAGCAGAACCTCGCGAAGGATGGAAACAGAAGAACAGTTCAAGATTTCAGAAAAAGGGAATTAAATCCCCAAGATTTAAGAATTATAAGAAGAACCCAAGAATGAGCTTCCCAGCCCATAGTATGCACTAGCAGAATTTTCCCTCCTTAAGCGGAAATAAAACTTCTGGACGCATATCAGTGAAGACTGATAACCCAAAGAGAGAACCTTTGAAACGCTGGGGTTGCGGGGAAGAACATCTATTGAGAGACTGTCCACACCAACAACATAATAGTTGGAGGATTTATAACATCTAGGAAATTACCACCGTCAATGATGTGGTCAGGAGTGTGCCACAAATTTATGCAGCCTTGGATAATAACCAAGCCGACCACCAAGATTCAGTAGTGGAAATAGAAGGTATGATTTCCAACCATCTAGTGTCTATTTTAATTGACCTTGGTTCAAATTTGAGTTACATAGCCCCTAAAGCTGTTGATAAATGTAAACTACAGCCACAAAAACATACCAAGCCATGGTTGGTATAGTTAGCCACTGGCACCAAAAGAAGGATAGCAGATGTCATACCAGCCTACCAATTAATGTTGAGTGAATTCCCCACCTAAAGGACCCTTAACTTATTACCCCTGGGATCGTATGATCTGTTGATTGGTATGGACTGGCTAGCTGCCCATAAAGCCATATTGGACTGTTACCATAAAACCTTGGAATGTGTAAGTAAAGAAGGGAAAAAGATAATCCTTCAAGGGATCCAAAAACCTGTCTCGGTGAGACAAATATCAGCTCTGCAAATGAGAAAGTATTGCCGAAAGGGATGTCCCCTATATGCAATACAAGTGTTGAAAACAATCGAAGGTGACAAACAAAGCCCTGACGATCACCCTATCCTGAGAGAATACAGAGATGTATTTCCGGAAGAGGTACCAGGTCTACCTCTGAGAAGGGACATAGACTTCTCGATAGAACTTTCACTAGGAGCAGTGCTGGTGTCTAGGACACCCTACCGGATGAGTACCCCCAAGTTATTTGAACTCAAGTTGCAATTAAAAGAAATGATGGATAAGGGCTATATTTGACCCAGCATGTCTCCATGGGGAGCACCGGTCATGTTCATGAAAAATAAGGACGGTACCCTTAGACTGTGTATAGATTATAGGCAACTCAATAAGGTAACCATAAAGAACAAGTACCCCTTGCCCAAGATCAATGACATGTTCGATCAATTGAGGGGTGCGTCGATTTTCTCAAAGATTGATTTGAGGTCGGGATACCATCAAGTCTGAATCAAGGGTGAAGACATCCATAAAACTTCCTTCCAAACAAGGTATGGCCACTATGAGTTTGTGGTAGTGCCATTTGGGTTGACCAATGCCCCTGCCACTTTTATGTGCTTGATGAACAATGTACTCAGCAAATTCCTAGACAAATTTGTGCTTGTTTTTATTGACGATATATTAATTTACTCCAAGAAAAAAAAAGAGCATGAAGAGCATCTTAGACTTGTGCTGCAAGTGCTAAGAGAACATCAGCTCTATGCCAAATTCAGAAAATGTGAATTCTTCCAGAAGAAAATACATTACTTAGGCCATGTTCTCTCCGAAGAAGGAGTAGCGGTAGACCCTAACAAAATCAGGTCTATCATGGAATGGCCTACCCCAAAGGATGTTTCAGACATCAGATCCTTTATGGGACTAGTAGGATACTATAGGAGATTTATAAAAGGATTCTCCAATATTGGTTGTCCAATCACTGCCCTCCAGAAGAAGGGGACGAAATTCCTGTGGACACAGAAATGTGAAGAAAGATTTCAAACCCTGAAACATCTACTGACCCATGCACCTGTGCTGAAAATCATCGATCCAGAAGCTGACTTCCTCGTGTGCATAGATTCCTGTAAGAAAGGGCTTGGAGGAGTCCTTATGTAGAAAGGAAGTGTGATCTTCTATGAATCCCGAAAATTGAGCGAGCATGAAGTCAACTATGTGACCCATGATCTAGAGTTGGCTGCCATAGTGCATGCCTTGAAAATGTGGAGGCATTACCTCCTGGGAAGAAAATTTGTACTTATGAAAGATCACTGTGGATTGTGATACCTGTTTGATCAACCAAATATCAATGCTAGACAAGCTAGGTGGATGGCCCTCCTTAGTGAGTTTGATTTCGAAATCAAACACATTAAAGGAAAGGAAAATAGGGTGCCCGATGCCCTTAGCAGAAGTATGAAAACAATTCACCTGGCAGCGGTGAGCACCTGTGAGATGGATGTCAAAGAAAGAGTCAGAAATGCACAAAAGATAGATCCATTTGTCCAGACCATGACCTCGTACCTACAACAAGAGCCCATTGGGGTAAAATATGAAGGCTACCAAATGACCGAAGGAGGTCTTCTCACTTACAGAAGTAGATTGTATATTCTAAATTGTGATGACTTGAAGAGGTTCATTATGGATGAACTACATAAAAGACCCTATACTGGTCATCCAGGATACCAGAAAATGATCACTGCCACCAGAAAACAATTTTATTGGCTTGGATTGAAGAAAGACATAGCCGAGTACTTAGCCAAATGCATAGAGTGCTAGCAGGTTAAAGCAGAACATCGACACCTAGCAGGATTATTGCAACCTTTACCAATCCCAGAATGGAAATGGGAAACCATCTCCATGGATTTCATCATTGGATTACCAACCTCAACCAAATAGAATGATCCCATTATGGTAGTGGTGGATAAATTGAGCAAGTCTGCTCATTTCATCCCTGTCAAATCAACTTGCAAAGAAATCGATATCGCCCAGGTATTCATGAAGGATATATTCAGACTGCATGGTATTCCGAAAGAGATCGTGTCTGATAGAGATACGAAATCTACTTCCAACTTTTGGAAGTCACTGATGGCTAGTTTAGAGACCAAGTTGTTGTTTAGCACCACCTATCACCCTCAAACCGATGGATAGATAGAAAGAGTGAATCAAATACTTGAAGACATGCTAAGAATTCATGTAATACATCAACCCAAGAAGTGGGAAGACTACCTACCACTGGTAGAATTCGCCTACAACAATGGCTACCAAGCATCCTTAAAGATGAGTCCCTTCAAAGTCCTCTATGGTAGACCATGTAACACTCCAGTCAGCTGGAGTAATCCCATAAATAGGATTTCTTTTGGACCCAACATGTTGAAATAAATGGAACAGAAGGTGACTCAGATAAAATAAAACCTGAAGGTCACTCAGAACCGACAGAAAAGTTATGCTGACCAAAAGAGAACTCCAAGAGAGTTCAAAGTGGGAGATCATGTATATCTCAGAGTTAGGCCCAGGAAGAGTTCCCTGAAAATGGGATCTTGTGCCAAGTTCGCACCTCAGTATTGTGGACCCTTTGAGGTTCTAGATAGAGTGGGACTTGTAGCCTATAGGCTAGCACTTCCTCCCACGATAAAAGAACATAATGTTTTCCATGTTTCATTATTGAAGAAATATGTACATGATGATAATCATATAATTGATTGGTCTATGATCCAAGTGGAACCGGAGGAAGAATTTATACTCGAACCCCAATGCATATTGGACAGAAAGGAAACCCCACTCTAGAGCCGAACCATTGCACAGGTCAAGGTGCAGTGGAGACACTTTGGCCCAGATGAGGCTACATGGGAAATGGAGGATGCCATGAGACAGGCATATCCGATTTTGTTTACTTCTGTACATGCATGTCATGTTGATAGATAAGAACATTGAGGATGATGTTCCTTTAAGGGAGAGGGAATTGTAACACCCTTTTTCCCCCAGTTTGTAAAAAAATAACTATACTGGCCAAGAACTGTGGCAAACCCAAAAATGTGAATGTTTGATGTGAATGGACCTTGTGAAAAAGGTCGATGAATGTGAATAATATTATGAATATATATTGCAGGACTATTGAGAGGGGAAATGCTGAAAAAGAGACCACGATGGTTGGAGAAAGGTGGTGGAAGGCACCTAGAATGGTGGCATTAACTTCCACTGAAACCAATACCATATTTGGACTTCACTGGCCCAGAGAACCAAGAGCAGCTCGCTGGCCCCAAATTAAATGACTCGTCGGGATTGGTAGGTAAAGGGATCCTCATGAGTAATGAGGGATGGGGGTGAACCGCCCATCCATAAAGTCCTCAGACCTGACCACTACGAGGAAAATCGTGCCACACGCAACCTCGTCGAATAGAGAAAAGGCAGGAAGTGTGGGCGATCAAGGGGAGACGCGAGGGAAAGAGGAGGAGGAGAACTCTGGAAAAATATAGAGTGAGTGATAGAAGAGAAGAAGGAGAGTAACCTTCATTCTCGGTCACTGGAAAACAGAGACACAGTCTCGTAGCATCGTGGTCTCAGCTTGGGGGTCGCTAGTGGTAAATCCATTGGGAGTCATTGAGCCTATGGTTGGGTGGAAACAAGCACCCCTCTCAGCAGTTGCAATCACACCTGGTGTTATTTTTGATAAGTGTTTTATATCATGTATCTTAAAGTTTATATGCTGATATATATGTTCATAGTCTGTGCAATTTATGAATGGTTTGAGCATAAGACTGTCTGTGTGGTGTTTTGACCAGAAATGGTGGTTGCATGCTTATAATGTAAAGACCACGTATGGCTTATGTTTTACGAATTGCTATTTATATGCTTACCGATCTAAGTCAGACTTCAAGTCTTCTCTCAGGAGATTGTTCCTATGTTTGTCCCACCTGATGCCTTAGATAGATTTCCTCCCGAAGGCATCCTTTTGAGACCACTCCCTTACCTTAGAGAAGACCTTCCAGTTTTGTCTTCAAAACCTAGTGTAAATTACCTGAGGACCCGAAGAAGGATGTTAGAGGTTAAGTCTCAAAACCTTGTACAAGGGAGAACAGTCCTCATAGATCTCAACATTTCGGCGTTTCGGCACCCGGAGTATCTAGGTGCGAGTTTTCTTTCACCCGCGAGTCCCTAAACCCCGACCCGCGAAATCCCAAAACGGGAGCGTGTGGATAAGAATCGATTGACGAACGAGATCCCATCGGAAGATCTATGGTCATTCACAACCGTTATATTGGAGGAAGAGACTATGGCATTAAATGCCTTAACCCCTTTTCCTTTATCTTCATGAGTAGCGAAGAAATCAGGACCGTAGATCCCCAAGGTCTGTAGGAGTATCTGGACCGTTGGTTTTTCCATGTCTAGGAAGCGACGGGAGAGTGCACAGCATGGGACAGGTCTAAGCCATCAGACCTTATTCTGAACACCCGTCAGCCATTAGATCTGACAGGAGATGCACAAGGGTTAAACCTTCGTAAGCAGCAGAAGCGAAAAGTAAGTAGTTGGTATCAGGATCTTGGCATTCGGGAGTTTGGGGGTCCTAAGGACGAAGGTCTGGACACTTGACATCAGAAGTTTCAAATTTGTTAAGGGATCAGAGCCGTCTGTCTGTGAAAGGACAAGTGTCGCGAGATCCTCTCTATTGAGGATTCAGACATCGAGAGTCAAAGGAGGAAGTCTCTTGACTTCGTGAGTGGTGAAGTTGCAAGAAGATCAGAATCGTCTATCTGAGGAGGATAGGTGGTAGAGATCGAGGGATCTCATGAACTCGGAGGTTCGCAAGGTGAGAGCCCAAGATTTGGGTGCTCCAAATCGCGAGTGGAGAAATCGCAAGGAGAAAGGATCACTGTTGGATCCAGGTCACGGGAGGACGGTTGGATCAGAGCCTCATCAAGCGTATCGCACATTCGGAGGTTCGGAGGGTGAGAAGACCTCTTCTCGACATCAGAAGTCATGAAGTGCCAAAATCCAGGCACGAAGGAACATGTGGCAGAACCACAAAGTGGGGCCTGTATGATTGACAGGCGGACACACGTCGCCTGGAGAAAGGATTTAACACTCCGTTGACTTCTCGCATCTCAGGAATTCGCAGGATAAGAGCATGAGTGCTCAACCTTTCGACTTGCGAAGTCACGAAGTTGCGACGGAAGCTATCACTTAGCCTAGCCATTGGTCACGCATAGAGGGCACTGACAGAAGGGAGCTATACCCATTACGTGATTTCGGATATCATGAATTTGGAAAGGCAGAGTCCATCGGGATTTTGCAAGTCAGGAATTCGGGAGTCCCATTGACAAGAGGTCGCGCTCTCGTATTCATAAATCCCGAAAGAGATAGGACATAGGTCTTATGAGGAATGGTCACCTGGATCAGGGCATAGCCAGGAGGGCTAAGGTGACAAAGGCTACTCCAAGGGATCGAAAATTAGGAATTCGGAAGTCCCGTTGACAAGAGGTTGGGCTCTCGTATCGATAAGTCCCAAAGGGAATGAGACTGTGGTCTTATGAGAAGTGTTCATATGGACTAAGGCATAGCCCAAAGGGCTGATTGTTGATCGATGCATCTTTGGCATTTCAGCATTTCAAAGTTTGCAGAGTCGAAAGACTCGACTCGCTTGTACCGCTGAGTCTCGAAATGCGAAAAGGCGCCTAGTTTGGCCTGTGATCATGATCAACGATCACATGGAGGTGGGAAAAAGGGATAATCTAGCCTGTGCTAAGCCCCGTAGGATTTCGGGGATTCTGTCCCTCGAGAAAAGGAAAAAATTTACTATGCCATAGTGGGTGTGTATCACTAGTCCAATGGGTTAGTGAAGTAAAAAGACATAATTTATGTTCCAAACAGTGCATAATTGAAAATTTTAGTACGAGTTGAAGTACATAACAAACCTTATTCAAGTCACTCAGGTTACCAAAATACTATAACAACTTTGAAAAAAGAGCATTTCTCACCTGAAATGAAAACCAAATTCATTGAATATCTTGCTAAGTGCCTTGAGTGTCAGCAAGTTAAATATAAGCACCAACATCCAACTAGATTATTATACCCAATATCCATTCTTGAGTGGAATTGGGAAGTGATTAGCATGGAATTTGTTACAGGACTTCCTAAAACAATGAAACAAAATGATTCCATCATGGTAGTAGTGGAAAAACTTACTAAAGCTACACACTTTATTCCAGTTAAATAAACTCATAAGGATATAAACATCACGGAGAACTTTATGAAATAAATACTTAGGATGCATGGTATACCAAATACTATAATTTCATATAGGGACACCAAATTCACCTTGAATTTCTGGAAAGATTTATTCAATGGTTTGGATACTCAGTTGAATTTTAGTACCTCTTATCATCCTCAAACTAACTCTCAAACCAAAAGGACTAACTGAATTGTAGAGGATATGTTGTAGATATATGTGATGGACTATCCCACAAATTGGGAAGACTACCCTCATCTAGTTGATTTTGCATATAATGATGGTTATCGTAAGTCCTTAAACATGAGTCCCTTTGAGGTAATGTATGACAGAAAGTGTTGAACACCTATTAGTTGGGATAACCCAGTTGACACGATTATTTTGGGACCAGATATGATAAAATAAATGGAAACAATTGTTCAAAAAACAAAAAAATTATTGAAAAGTGCACAATATAGACAAAAGAGCTTTGCATATTTGAAAAGAATACATGGGTATGTGCAAACTAATGATGGTCTCCCATGACATGTTAGTGGCAATGCAAACATGGAAAAACAACAATATGTTAACTTGGAGGAATTATTCAAGGTACTTTTACAATGAATTTGAATATGGTGTAAGAAAATGAAATGTAGGAAATTGAATTGATTTTCCAAATATACAACTTTTATTGAAATAAATTATGAATAACTATGTAAAATTTATTTTTTTTCTAACAGTGGTATGTTATTTTTCCAACAAAATATAAGGTATATGTATTTGTTCGTGCAGGTGTTGAGTACCTTAATGATGGAATTTCATTCCAAAAACTTGTATAATTGTACTAGAGAAACGGTTGTTCTAGTGTGGTGTATTTTTTGGAAATTTGTAATATTAATTTTACATTTCTTTAAAATTATCAAAGTCAATATATCCTTGAAATTACAAGTCATTTTGTTCATGCAGGCTAAGAGGGTCTTAACATGATCAAAATAATTTTGTTTCAATCGTAGATATCAGTCTCCTCTAGTGCGAAATATAACTCATTATAGAAATGGTTAAGCCGAAAAAAAAATTATAGCATAAATAAGAGAGGTATGTATTCTAGGATTTTGATATATGGGAAGACAAAAATAGATTAAAAATAGTAAACTATATTAATTTTTAAAAAAGACTATATATTTGGTATCTAGATAGTCAACTCTATCTATGTCTGTAGTTTTGTCAACAACTAAATTCTATAGCCTATAGAAAAATGACGTCAAAAGAAGAGATATAGAGAGGAGGTATTTACAAAAATGGAATTGTTTATCAATTTTCAGACCGAACCATTAGGTTTTTCATCCCGAACCTAAATCTGAGGCAACCAAGTCAGTATACACATTGTCGATCCCACCCACAAAAACGTTAATTCAAAATAATGTGCACGTGTTCTAAAGAGAACACACACACTCCTAAGAGAACACATGTGTCATAGGGACATGCACACATTCCTAAGAGCATGCACGTGCTCCTATAAAATATTTATTATTTTCCATTCCTCTCTCTCTCTCTCCTACACTTCGAATACCCCTTCCTCTCTCTCCCCCACTCTCC
>JASDQU010690021.1:5016-15561 GCA_032191745.1 Picea mariana
AACATTTATGTCTGTCTTGGGCAGTTTTCAAATTCTTCTTAATTTTTTACATCTAGTCCTCCATCTCCTTGAGCAACTCTGGCCCGACTACTATTCTATCAGCTGGATTATCCCAACTTACTGGAGTATTGCACCTTCTTCAGTAAAGTGCTTCAAATGGGCTCATTTTCAGTGATGCATGATACCCATTGTTATAAGCGAATTCTACCAAGTGTAGGTAGTCTTCCCATTTTGATGGTTTATCCATCACATACATTCTCAACATATCTTCTATCACCCTATTCACTCTTTTTATCTGTCCATCATACTCATAATGATAATCTATACTAAAGTTCATATTCGTTTCGAATCCTTTGAACAATCCTTTCCAGAAAGTCGAGGTGAATTTCGAGTCTCTGTTAGATAAATTTTTTAGGAATTCCATGCAATCGTGCCACTTCCTTCATGAAAATATCAGCAACATCTATTGCTTTGTGAGTAGTTTTTAGTAGAATAAAATGGGCATCTTTTGTAATCTTGTCCACCACTACCATAATTGAATCATGTATCTTGCCTATTCTGGGCAATCCTGTAATAAAATCCATTGTCACCACTTCCCACTTCCATTCAGAAATGGGCAAAGGTTGCAACAATCCTGCTGGGTGCCTATGCTCTGTTTTAACTTTCTGGCATTCCATACACCTAGTGATGTATTCTACAATTTCTCTCTTCATAACTGGCCAAAAGTATTGGCTCTTGACTGTTGTTACGGTTTTCTAATATCCAGGGTGCCCTGCATAAGGAGCATTATGCATCTCATGCAAAATTATACCTTTAAATTCTTGGACATTTGGTACAAAAATTTTGTTCTTGTGTAGCAGTATTCCATCTACTCCCAACTTATAAATATCCATCTTCCGAAGTATCTTACCCTATTGTATCATTGTTACCAATTCTTTGTACTACAGATCTATATTTGCAGCCTCCAGAAATTTTCTTTTAACATCATTCTGATACATGATGATGGTTGTAGCATGAAGCTCATGCACCCTCCTGCTGAGTGCATCAGGCACTTTATTTTCTTTCCCTTTGATATGATTTATATCAAAGTTATATTCGCTTAGAAATTCTAACCATAAGATTTGTCTAGCATTTAGATTTGGCTGATCAAATAAATATTTCAATTCATTGTGGTATGTTCTTAGCTCAAACCTCTTTCCCATGAGGTAGTGTCTCCATTTCCTCAGGGCATGCACTATGACTGGGAACTCCAAATCATGAGTGGCATAGTTTATTTCATGCTCCTTCACCTTCCTTGGTTCATAACATATCACCAATCCATCTTGACTGAGGACTCTAGCTAGTCCTTCATTACATGCATCAGAGCATACAATGAAATCTTTATTTGGGTCTGCGATCCTTAGTATTGGAGCACTTGTCAATAATTGTTTCAAATGTTGGAAACTCCTTTCACAGTCTGTTGTCCACTGAAACTTCATAGCTTTCCTTTTCAAGGAAGTTATTGGGTGTGCTATCTTTGAGAATCCTCCAATGAATCTCCTATAGTAACGTGCAAGACCCATGAAAGATATGACCTCTATCAGATTCGTTGGTGTTGACCATTCTCTAATGGCTTCTACCTTCTCAGGGTCCACTGTTATCCCATCTTTTGAGATGATATGCCCCAAATAATGAATTTGTTTCTGATAAAATGAGCACTTGCTCAATTTGGCATACAATTGATGCTCCCTTAATACTTGCAACACCATCCTCAAATGATGTTCATGCTCTTTCTCTAACTTATAATATATAAAAATTTCATCCAAAAAGACAATGACAAACATGTCCAAATACTCTCAGAAAACACCATTCATTAAGCACATGAAAACAGTCGGTGCATTTGACAATCCAAACGGTACCACCGTGAATTCATAATGACCATACCTTTTTCTGAAGGTGATCTTGCTAATATCTTCTTCTTTAATTCTTACCTAATGGTATCCTTATATGAGATCTATCTTTGAAAATATCCTTGCATCGTTCAATTGATCAAAGAGGTCATTAATCCTTGGTAGAGGATATTTGTTCTTAACAATCACTTTATTCAATTGTCTGAAGTCAATGCACAATCTTAACGTTCCATCTTTCTTTTTCACAAACAAGACTAGGGCACCCCAAGGTGATACACTTGGGTGTATATACCCCTTCTTCATAAGTTCTTCAAGCTACATTTGAAACTCCTTCAATTCTAGTGTACTCATCTTGTAAGGAGTCTTTGATACTGGCACTGCTCCAGGCATCAAATCTATAGAGAAATCAATGTCTCTCCTTGGGGGTAGTCCTAATACTTCCTTGAATACATCTTCAAACTCTTTCAGGAATGGATAATCCTCCAAATTTGGCACCTTGTCTTTAGGTGTCTCCTCAATATGAACTATAAATATTTGGCATCCTCTTCTATAACATTTCTTCAGCTGTAATGATGAAATTTCTCTAATAATTACTACCCTAGAAATTTCTTGAACTTTCCTTTGGTTGTCTTCTTTATCCAAGCAAGTGAATGATTTGTTATGACAATCCAATAGAGAATGATGTGGTTCCAACCAATCCATCCCAATTAAACAGTCATAGGAACCTAAGGGTAAGATGTTCAAATCTGCCCTGGTATTTAGTCCATTCATGTCTATGAGGCAGGACTTAACCATCTCATTAACTTTTCTTCTGGTTCCTGTAGCTAGTTGCACCAAACAAGATTTCCCATGCTTTCTTCTTGGTAAATGCAAAATTTCCACCATCTTTGGGTCTATATAACTATGACTATCTCCTGAATCAATTAAAATAACAAGAGTTTGGTTGTTGATCATACCTTCCACTTCAATCATTTGGGACTGATACTCTTCTTTCTTGTTGTCTAGGGCTGCATAAATCCTTGGCACATTTCTACCCATGTCCTCTACTGTCTTAGCTCATTGTAAATTATGAACATCCTTACCTTTTTCACCTCTGTGAGGACAATCTCTGAACCTATGGTCTCCTTTACAACCCCAACATTTCATAGGTGGTTGTCTTGGCCCTTGACTCCCTGTGTCAATCACTCTAGTTTCCTCATGCGTTTGCCGCCATTGTGGATTATTGTTGAAGAATGGTGGCTTAGCTCCCTTCTTCCTCTGATCTATATTGAATTTCTTATTTTCTTCCCAAGCCTTTTGGAAATTTGGTCTTGCTTTCAGCTAGTCATATAAGGATTTAGCTCTCCTTATGGTTTCTTCTAATGTCTTGGGATCATCATACTGCATTTTTTCACTAATGAACGATGGAAATCCACTTAAGTACCATTGAATCTTGACTGTCTCATCCTTAATAAAAGAGACATACTTCAATAGTTCCAGAAACCTTCTCTCATATTCATCTATGGTCGTAATTCCAAGATTAAGTTCAAATAACTCTTTCATTTTCTTGTCATAGTATCTCTTGGTCAAGTACTTCTTCTCAAAATAATTCTTGAATTCTCTCCAAGTAACACTTTTCTTGACAATGTGTTGTACCTGCACAAGTTGATCCCACCACATGGAGGCCTTTCCTTTGAGTTGATATATAGCAATTCTACCTTCAGCATGGGAAGAATAATTATGCAATTGAAAATACTTCCTCATGCCTAGCAACCATGTTTTGACATCTTCATCCTTCTTGTGATCAACATCAAATGTAGGAGGTTTGATTTTGTTCATTTATCCTCGTAGCTCATCCACCCCAGATCTCTTATATCTTCTGATAGGGGATAGACTTGAGTTGTTGGTTGCTCTCTTATGGGAATGTCTATGAGAATGATGGTGATGCCTACTAGCACTTTTTACTTCTCTCTTCTCCTCTGAAGATTTGTGACTCTCAGATGTACTTGAGTCACTATCCTCAACCAATTTCTTCTCTATTCTATTCAAACATTCCAATAGCTTCATGTTGAAGTCATCCTACTACTCTTTGGCTTTCATAAGCCTTTCATTATCACCTTTATGGCTTTGGACATCCTTTTGAAAATTCTTAATGGTCTCAGCTATATTCATATCTTCATTCCTTTCTTCTCCATGTCCATTGGATTTCATTTCTTCCATGACGAAATGGACATCCATCCCTCTGCTCTTTTCTGGATGATTATAATTCCCCTGTGCCTCTTCCATTCCTATGGACTTTGCACTGGTCTGTCCTGACCGAGTTGTTGTTAATTCTGCAAAACGTGCAGCCATTGAAACTAATCAGACTAACCAATCAACAATTCATCAAAATATGCACCATTTCGATACAACATACACATCAACATTATCACTCCCGATTTCCTGGTGTTATCACCATGAAAATTATAGATAATACCCAAGTCTTAAGAATGCTAACGTGTAGTTCCTTCTGAGATACACTTGTGCAAGAAGATGGTATCGTCGAAACCACTTTCGCCAAGATGGGGTATCATGTGTCTCAACATGTCAAATCCACCACTCATGGAGCGGGCGATGGCTAGTCAAATCACCCTGCTCCATTCGTTCATTACTTCGTAGCCATGTGATGTTAGCTGAATGTCGCCATGTAACGAACTCAAAAGCTAATCATTTGAAATAGATTGGTCGAGCATGGAAACCTAACGCTCCTTGTACGTAATCTGTCTGCACTTCATAAATGGAGTTCTATAATTACCACTCCCTAAGTATGAAGATATCTACTTATCCATAACTGTATTAATCTTTAGCTGCTCAACTTCCTGCTCTCTATAAAGACACATTTCGGTATCCCCAACTTGAGATACATGGACAAAGCTAAGTCGAGTGAGATTGGTTATTCGAGCAACATGCTAGGCTTTCCTACGAATAAAGAGGAAAGGGTCCTCATGCACCTTCTAGCAACTAAGTTCCACACAGAGCCGGTTATAGACTCATGATTGGAGGTTAGACTAAATCCCACTATAAAGGATTTAGTCACCAACAGGCCAACTGCTAAGAAGGAGGAATCTATGGTTAAAGCGACAGAAAGTGTTGGAGAAAATCAACTAGTCTGGTTAGACTCCTCTTTAAAGGTGGAGATCGCTAAGCTAAAGTAAGTCTTCAACTAAAATAAGCATGTCTCAGTGAATTTTGAACAACCAGTAGCACAGGTAAAGAGTACCAAAGATGATAGGCCTGTTCTTCAACGACCCTTTTTACAATAGGCTAACTGTTGTCATCACCCTTTTGTATTTTTGTGATTAATATGATTATATACATACATAAAAAGATTTTAGACTGTTTTATTACAATTTCTATCTGGTGATGTTATGACTCTTGTTTTCTTTTATATTTTTTTTTTCTTGTAATCTTATATTTTATTTTCATCTGTCTAAATCGGAAGAAATTAAAATTCGAAATTCTTTTTAATTAATGCTTCAATGCGGTTATGTGTTTATTTTTCTTTTATTATTATGCAATTTAAACTCAGAATCCTTGCCTTCCAAGCGACTTCACACACATTAGCTTGACCTATTTATTTATATTATCATGCATAGCAATATTACAAGGTAAAAGCTTCTCCATGCACCTAAATCTACTGTGCATTTCTTCTTTGTCGTACCGACTACTTACGCACACTCTTCTGGCGTTGTGTGCCAATATCCACCATGGACAATTTTGATACTGTGCACCGATATTCCACATGCATTTTCATCCTATGCATGCACTATGTCAAGTTTAACATATTCGTTCGCACTTGAATATCCATGCATACTACTGAATACACTGTCGTGAAACAACTTATACTCGTACTTATACGCGTACTAACAAAACTCCTCTATGTTAAGCAATACTTGCACACCCCATGTGCACCTTACTATGTGTGTGTTTACCGTGCAAGGCTAATTTCATCACGTGCATCTATGCATAATAATCTTCTGCACGGTGCCACAATTTACCGTACACACTGGCACGCCACGGTTTCCCATGCGGTGCTAAATTTACCACACACACCAGTACGCCAACCTTTTCCAAGGACACTCTATGACTCTAATTTTGGTCACTTCAAAGTTACTTTTATGTGAATATTCACTTCGATTAGACCCTCCTGGTCCATCCAAGCTCAGTGTTGAACCAAGGCTCTAATACCATACTGTAACTATCCCCTCGACCAACCTAAGGTCGGGGTACGCCACTCCAGAGAAACTACTCATTCTCTGACACCAGTCGGTAACATTTCGAACCATCAGGCCAGAAACATGGTACTCTAGGGAACACTTTTGTTCCCATACTGCGAAACATACAGTAGCATACCTAGTAGTCAACTAAGCAATGCCACCTATATTTACTCTTTAAACAACATGCAACTAAAACATATACATACAGCATGCTCGCGGAAGATTTATATTTAAGCATAAACAAAAAATTACTTTCTATACATGACTTGTATATTACAAATAACAGTAATTACCGATATGCATCATTTATAGGAAACTACTCATAAGCACACAAGCATTCATAGTCACATATATGATAAAATCATAACATGGGCATGTAAATAACAAAACAACATATCCATATATCACATAATTGGTACTTATCTTAGAAAGAATGTCACCAACTTCTTACAGACCGTCCAAAAACCTCCTAGCCATAGATTACACAGTTCATCACTCTCAACAGTGAATCACCCCCGAGCTAGGACTGAACTCAACCTAGGGTAAAGGGATTCCTATCTAGGCTAAGGCTCATGGACAAAAGGAAAGACTTCATCTCAGGTGATCACTCAACTAATAGCCTACAACCTCTCATTCCTCACATGCTTGTCCCACCCAAGGATGTGTGCCCCTTCTCTTCTCAACAATCCCTCGGCTGCCCCACTTCCCTTCTAGGGCTTCAGAAATAGGCCGGACCATAAGTCTCAGAGCATTGTAGCTGCAGTTTAGCACCAATAGAAATCAATCCCCAACAATTCTCTCACCCAAAGAACTGCTCATGGGCCTGACAACCCGCTTCTTCAATCCCACTCCAAGCTAACCAGGTACACCAACCAAAATGGATGGGGAAATAGGTTTCAGAAAGGTGGAATGGTTGTCTCAAGGATAACAAAATGTATGAGTGAAATGGTCATGGAGACATTGACTGGATAANCCCACGATATGAATGCATGTACCCAACTTGACACTTGTCATATTGGAAGTTACTTTGGCCCACTTGTCCCCAACTTGACACTTGTCATATTGGAAGTTACTTTGGCCCACTTGTCCCCAACTTTAGAACTTAGGATAAAATAATTATCCATACTTTATGTTTTAGGAAATATTAATATAATATTCCCTTGACTTTTGGCCCTCCCTTTCCCTAACTAGTGAAGTTCAGTCCCCCATCTCTTTTATCATCATCAGTATGTGTGCAGTGATGTATTTTATATTAATCATGAGTCATGTACAAAGTAGGCAAAATTGTCCCTTGACATCTAGGTGTTCCGGCCTAATACCAAAACATAAGCATTATGGCTTATAATACTGGCTCACCAGCGTATAATGCATATTATATACACAAAGGTTCGTTGACCTTAGTATTGTGCTCACTTAGTTACTGTGCGTTGTATCCCTTGTCTTTAATTTTGCATGCACCTTAGTTACTATGCACGGTATTCAGAAATGTGTACATTACATCCCTTTATTGCGCAGTATATGCGCGCACCATGCCATGAAAGTGTATTACAAAAATGATGTCTAAACAACTCACTAGATTAAATATACTTGGATTATATTTACATTTGGTTTCTTCCGAGGGATATTACAGTAAAAATAAGTCATACAATAGTTGAAAGGAAACGAAATGTACGTTGCATAAATAAAACATTGTATTCAAGATAAGAATGAAAACACATGAAGAGTTGAACGAAACACTTTCATCAAGAGTATGTTCACTAGGTAGAGAGATTTAATCCATTCATAAAATGGGTCCAAACAGTTTTTTGTATTGTTGTTCCTTCCCCCAAAAATCTGACCTTTGCAATATCCAAAAAACTAAGTATTTAAAAGAGTTGCAGAGGCTCTCGTCCTTAGGGGACTGAAGCCTCGATCTAGGGAACTGTTTGTAAAACAAAACATTAACTTCACTAAGATATCAGAATTAAACAACAAGTGTGGTTCTTATCACACACAGAAGACCACTCTTGCATATAATCTAGGAAAATGTTGGACTTAATAAAATGAATCTAATATTGTCTCTGTGACAGAACTAATGCATGTGTTGGAGGAACTGAGTGGCTGAAAATAGGTCTCAGAGTGACAAAGAAGAGCTCTGTGTTGAACAATGACATGTCAGCGAGTTGTTGGAGGCCACTAGAGATAACCAACTGGATGAGTATAGCTTTTTGAAGTGTTTTTGGAACTAATCTATGTCGACCCATGACTGGAACTTAGCTCTCTGTGTATGTCTGAGCTTTCTGAAGCCAAGCACACTCTATATGGACCCCTCCAACTTCTATCTGTTCCTATGAAATAGCTTTGCTGGAATGGTTGTCGACCCATTGAACATGAGGAGAGATGTGGAGACGAGCATCCGATTAGAAGACGGAATGAATGAACGCGAGGGTAGATGACGAGTAGTGATGGATATAGGTGGAGCGTAGGGAGAGGAGGAGTAGATAGGATGAGAAGTGAGTGGAAAGCATGTGGTGAAAGGCGAGAGGGGGCGGTATTAAAAAAAATCTAGAGAGGAACTCAAAGGGGGTTGTAGGCAGTAAGTGGATTAGAGAGGGGGGGAGTCCGAGTTCTTGAGGACCATTGATATGGAGAGGTGGGCCACCGTTGATGGAGGTCAGCATGGGGTTTAACGGAGGACAAGTTTTGGGTGTCGAGGGGAGGGAGGGTAGTGAGTAGGATGAGGGGAGATGATATGTGAGGTGACACGGTGATATGACATCATTCAAGGACGTGATTGTAGGGGTTTTTGAGGGTGCTTTGGATTTAGACCACCTTTGGGCGTACAATTCACCAAAAGCTGCCACGTACCCTACCAAAAAAAACATGGTTTAAATTACGGGACCGCTCTGGAAATTAACGTTTGGGCATTTTACGTCCCCGCAATGAACTATAGTCGTCGATATGATTATGATCTGGGATTTGGGAGACATTTACCTGCTGGAAGGATCAACGGTTCGCATTGACCTGGGATCAACGGTCCAGATTCACTTCGGAAGTTCAGGCTTCGGGAGTTTCAAATGTGAAACATGAAACATCTCCCGGAGGAAAATCTTTGAAGTGAATGATCTGTCGCCACATGTCATGATGGATGAACGATCTAGATCCATTTCGAAAGTTCAGGCTTTGGGAGTTTCAAATGTCCAGTGTGAAGATGACACATGTTATGAGGAAATGGGTAGATGAAACAACCAAATTACCTTAGATGAATGCCACATGTTCTGCCTCATGAGTGTGCCATGTGTCTCAACTGCTGGTTGCCACGTGCTTCGTCTGATGGATGGTATAGATTTACTTCAGGACTTTAGGTCCTTAGCTTTTCGGTACTTTCGAATGTGAAACCTAAAAATATCCTGGAGGAAAATATTTGAAGTGAATGATCTACTTCCACATGTATCTATTGATGCATGGTCCTGATTCACTTCGGTTCTTTAGGTCTTTGGCTCTTTGGGAATTTCGAATGTTTTTTCTTGGAAAATATCGAAGTAAATATTGGCGAAGTAGATGATCTATCGCCACATGTCATGATAGATGAACGACCCAGATTCTCTTCAAGTCTTCGATAATTTGGGCTTCGGGTCTTTTGATGACGTTAGGTTTTAAACTCCATGTAATTCTGCATCCTCGAATGGATGACAACCATTGATATGATTTACTTGGTGGATATTTATCATTGAAAATTTACCTGTCTGTTCCCACAGTCTAAGCCCAAAATGTGTGGCATTGGATTGTTGTGTCATGGACATGGGAATTCCCTATACATACAAAAATACTTGGGAAACTTGTGGTGATATCAATCCATGGAAAACACAATGATAAGAAATTTGAACCAAACACGACGTATGTTTCATCTCTTCAAGAAAAAAATAGAAAATAAATGTACAAAGACTAAAAAGACGAATAAGGGCCAAGACACTTAGTAGTGGGAAAATGAATTAACCAACCAGAAGAGGAAAATTTGATGAAGGCATATGAAAAAGAGAGGAGAGGCAGGGGATGCAGGCCTAGGTTACAACATTGCCTCCAACTGAGCATAGCTCATCCCTATGAGGTGCTAAGAACTGTAGATCGGTGCCTTGAGATTATATAACTACTCTTACCTTTCATCACTTACCTTTGTTTCTTGTCTGTCAGCCTTGCATATCTATTACGGTCCCTCAACCATGCATTTTATTGAATTAAAAATGGAAACTACACCCTAACACCTTGTTGGGCTATGGAGTCTTTATTCAAAATAGATCAAGATTATATGGTTTTCTAAGTGTAAAGAAAAAAATAAGCATTGCTAAGATAAGAACAAATTCTCATGAGTTCCATAGTGAAACTAGGCGTTGGTCAATTCCTAAAACACCATGGGATGAAAGAGTGTGTCACCTTTGCGACAC
>JASDQU010690021.1:15661-30486 GCA_032191745.1 Picea mariana
CTGCACTTCTTTTTATAGCCATTTCTAGGCGGTCATGAAACTAGTTCCCGGTGTAGACACAGGCTAGCTTAGGGTTTGTTTAAGCCATTAATTCGCCACTTCTGCAGGACCGACCCTGTTCTGTATGTCAAATCATCTCGGGCGAAGGTATTTTGGCGGTCGAAAGGCCGTCTTAAGCATTTAATGTGCCGTATTAGAAAATGCGCGGATTTTTATGTAGACAGTCGCGCATCGTGCGCTTAAAGCACACACAACACGTTCTTATCCCGCGCATATGCGCGCACCTTATGATGTGAAGTGTCTTTCAATTTTTGCATAGTATTTGACCCTTCTGGAGTGTTGTGAATAGTGCCATGAATGACTTTATTGCTGTTTTGATGATGTAGAGTTCTTGTCGCTGTGTGCAGATGATGTGGAGTTCTTGTCGCCATGTGCAGACGAAATTTCAGTGATAACAATCATGGCTCAGCATCTAGAGCTAGTATTCCTCCTAAGAGAGAGGAAATCCTCATCATTGATACATCTGTTTGAGGATGCTATAGAGATTGAGGAAAACATCAGGGCTAGCAGGTGGACTCATAAGCAGGTAGATTTGCATATACAGGAGGAAGAAGACTGTCAGTCTGTTTCAGAATCTCAGCAAGGATATAACAATTATGGATCAGATTTGGAACAAGAACCAAGAAATAGTCATTATGACATAGATATTGCTACTCCTTTATTTGAATATCATCTTTCTGAGGTAAAAGATACAGTTGTAGAAGATCCAGAGTGGTTTTCCCATGAGGGGGAGGGACATTCTTTTGTGAGTAGAGAGTTTTTTGCAGAAGAACATCCTGGACTTCTGAAGCGGCCGGGATTCTATCATACTCCCCATGATCCTGTCGCCATATGCATGGAGTCCTACATTTCAGATTTCTTGAAATGTTCTAATAACATTAGTCCACCAATACTCACAAGTGAGTATTGTGTTATGAAAGATTTCCAAGACCACATTATAGAGCATGTTCCTTTATTAATTAAGGAAAGGCCATGGGTGGAAATCATTTCTACTAGGCTTGCAGGAAGCACAGATTAGCATAAAGAGGAAGGGATTAGTAGACAACTCATCTCCTATCCAGAGCCTGTTTGTGGGAAGGTGTCATCTGGCATTGGCCAGCCTGCATCTGTCCTCCACCCACTTGTGCATTCTGAAGACATCATGCCATAGGTGAACAACCATGGAGGACAAGAGATGTTTTCTAACCAACTAAACTCCCATGGCATTAGATATGGTGACCCGTTGGGGTCTTATATGGAGTTGTTCTTTCCAAAGGCTTTGGACCCTATAAATTTATTCCCCTTCTCAACATTTGGGGGTATGGACAGCATGGTTAACCTCATCTTCATCTGCCTATCATACCTCCCTAGCATTTTATGGAGCATCTGTGGTAAAGAGAAGGGACGAATCACCAAGCAGTATGGGTGGCTATGGTGGAAATTTGCTTTCACCTAGCCCATGTATATACAGTTTTACTAGTTTAGGACTATACATAAATAAGCTCTTTTGAGCATGTATCTTGTTTTGTTTTACTTTTACTTTTCGGCCTGTATTTTCAGCAGGGGGTGTTTTGAGCTTTACTCCATAGCCCAACAACAAGGCACTGGAACTGCAAAATGAGTCCTTAGAGCATCACAGGGACAACTCTATCCCCCATGGAGCCTAATGTTAGCAACATTACTTGTCTTTGGCATCGGGATATCCAGGTCTGCGGGTTGCACGAGGAGCACCCATGCGCAGCGAACAGAAGAAGTCCTGTTCGAACTTAAAATCAAGCGAGTGGGCAAAATTATAGTGTCAGCGGTCCTGATCCATCCATATGAGTAGATCAATGGTTGGCGGGAAGTCGTAGATAGAGAAGATGCACCGAGTATAGCGCAATGGATAGTGCCCATATCATGTGTGGGCATGGATGGTAGTCGTTCATCCAAAGGACACGTGGTGCGAGATCTAGTCACGTCAGCTTTCGGCAGTCGTGAGTTCAAAGGGTGAAGGTTTTCTGTCATTATACATCCTGAAGCCCCGAACCCTGAAGTGTCGATAGCACCTGAAATCAGGCTCACAACATCATCAGGTGAGTTCAGAGCCGTCAGATCTAGGGGGACACGCAACGCCAACTCAATCCATATCGGTGTTTCGTTCATCGCGGTTTCGAGGGACGGGGATTAGACCCTTCCTATTAACGAACGCCGAAAGCTCCTTTGCGAGTAAGCACAGGGTCACAGCCCGTGGCCACCTGGGAAAGAAAATAACTATGCAAAAGGATCCAAAGGCATCGGGGCTAGCCGCCGAAAGGATCATGATGATCTCCATGCACCATATGATGTGACTTCAATCCTGGTCCTCGCTGAAGAATTAAATGACGGTGAACAGAGGTAGTTGAAACCTCATCTCACTTATTGAATGCGAGGTATGGAGGTTCCAACAGACAGTCTACCCGAGACAGTCTTGTACACTGATTTTCTCCAAAAGGTCATGGTCGGTCCTCATCTGACCAAAGAAATTCTACACATGCCATGTTGGCCTTTAATGTTGTTGCTATCTACCCTACAGGAGCCATGCGCAGTTAAGGTGATGTCTGACAAAAGTTACTTGTCCAAATTCGGCTGAGGGAACACCACGCCTTGGATGACTGAACATGCCTCTGATAGGCGAATTTTGCTGAGTATATAGACTTGGTCTTTGTATTTTTGTAAGGGGTCAATGGTTGAGCTAGGTTCCTGATTGTAAAGTTTTGTTGCAGCGATGGTCGCTCCGGTTAGTGTATAAGGCATTTGAGACTTCTTACTTTATGGATGTCAGCCTCTTTTTCCATCTCTTTGTTTACTATGTTAGAACAACTCAGAATTGGAGGATCCAGTCGAGTTGCATTGTTGTAGGATGATGTAGGTTGGATCACTGCAACATTCACAGCGTTTCTAATCAGTTCTTGTGTTTTCTCAGCGCTGGAATGGCTTGGAATTGGAGGATCCAGTCGAGTCACCCTTCAGCTCCTTGAAACTCTCGACCAAGAGGATCATGGCTTCTGAGTTTTTCTTCTTCAAGATTCTGAAGGCCTGTTGCCCGAGGCAGTCTTGCTCACCCTTTGTTAGCAGCCAATTCACATTTTTCTACTGTCCTTATAAGCTGCCTACACCAATGTTTTGCAAACATTAATTTTTGTCGCAATTCTCGAATAAAACGACACTATTATTTTTGCGCTATTTGCACACTTACCTTTGTTTTTGTTTTCACGACTGCAAGCGTGAAAACTTGGTTTTCGAAGTCACATTAAAATCATCGCTAAGTTGTTGTAATCATTCTTTTCGATATGCCCATAGCGTTTCCAATTTACTTATCGTTATACGATTTACAAGACTCTAAGATCCTTATTCATTTGGCATTTTTATTGTTAATATGACTTCATTGTACAAGACTATGATGATATTCTTTTGATCGAGTTTTTGATGCATTGGTGATGATTTAAGTTCTTTGATCATTGGTTTTATGAAAACACATTGGTGTTATGGTTAGACTCTTGGTATAAATCTTTTTACATAACACATGTTTCATATGATCGGACCCTTGGTGTGATTTCGAATTATTGCTTTGAAAACTATGCTAATATTATCGTTTGCACAAATGTTTGGTCGATTTACCATAAATTTCATTGGTTGATTGAATGGCATGGTTTTTAACATATGCATAGTCTTTGAACGTTATATGCACCGACGGTTGTACTATGGGATATGACTGTTGTGCATGGGATGAACAAGCTCCACCACCTTCGCAGGTTCTGCCATTAATGTTTTCCCCCTACCCCGGTTCACCTTTGCTAGTTTCGGGTAAGCCTGTTAGTGTTCTACCACTGCGTATGCTGTGTTCAAACCCTGTCTCATTCACCTCGCTCACCGTGTGTTCCTGTCTATGGCACCAGTGGTGCGCATAGAGCCAGACGGTATTCAAGCTCTGTTACTGTTCGATGATGCCCATAAGAATTTAGAAGACAGTGGTTGGCTCGCATTTATATAGAGGTTCGAGGGCTTCAACCTTTTGGTTGCCAAACAATTCACCCTCACCTTTGATGGGTGTAGGGCTAAAGTAGGTGACATTCAGCTTCAACTCAATGAAGAATTCATAAGCTCTGCTATAGGATTAGCAGCCATGGGCCAGCGATGGTTTAAAAACTCCAAAGTTGATGAGGTGTCCTGTCCATTACTATTCATATCAAGGAAGGTTGTCTCCTATGATAAAGGTATGCCTATTTCCACCCTTAAACCCAGGTGGCACGACCTTTTGGTGATTGTTAAACAATTTGTGACCTGCGAATGTTGGTATGGCTTGGTTTTTCTGTATCACCTCTGGTTATTGATGAATTTCATGGCCTATCCTTTGAACTTGACACATTACTTCTTGTGTAGTCTTTACAAGATGTTTAAGAGGTTCAAACACAAGAAGGTTTATAGCATCTTGTTTCATCATGGCTTGACTAGACTCATCGTCGTCCACCATTTAAACCTTCATGGCGATAATTGGCAAGCCTTTCTATCCAGAAATGGCTTTGCTAATCCAGAGTCTATCCAAATCGATAAAGTTGTGGTTAGTGAGAATATGGTTGGGCCACCCATGCCTTTCCATGTCCTTCTACCCCCTTCCAAACCCTCGGCTTGTCCTGACATCAACCTACCCGACATCATAACAGACAAAACCGGGGCTGTAAAGAAGCATGTGAGTAAGAAAGTCAAGGGTAATCCTACTGTCGACAGCAAGGGTAAGAAGAATGTCCGATTGATATCAAGACTTTCCTGGAATAAACCTAATCCAAACGTCGACCAAAAGCCCATAGTTTTGAGCGAGGACTCGGACTCCGATATCGAGCGTTTCCTGGCTGAAGAGTACCCCTATTCCCGTGGCGTATGCTCTAAGCAACCCTATGACTATGTATCTAATTTACCCCCATGCCTAAAGAACAATCCTAACTACCCTGGAATCAAGCTACATAATCCTCGGTGATTTAAACAAACCCTCGCCTACAATTTCGAAGCCCAAGCAGACATCATGTATCCAATGCAATGTGTGGCTAGAGCGTTACTACACCGACGTTCCCTTATTGCAATCAAAGATCAAATATTTAGAGAACCAAGTTATAGTGCTGTCGAAAGAAAGAGACAGACTTCAAGCTATTGACAAGAAACGGAAAACCACAAGTTTGATTGTCTTCAGGAATGTCGAATCGGCAACAGCCTTCGTTGATTCCAAACTATCATAATCGAAGCCATTTCTTATTGTCTAGGTATGAATTTCAATATGATTTTTGCTTTGTAAGTTTGCTTGAATTAATCGTAACATATTTGGTTTTTCTTTCAAATTAGCTCTGTTAGTTTTGATTCGAAATGATTCAGTTATAATTTAATCATCAAAAACAATTTATTGTAGATTTTGTACAGTAGATTCGTTTTACTAAATTCGAATAGAGCTATGATTTGGTTATGCGATTTTGTCATGCCCAGTTTAGTATAAGAAATTGATTGGTTTTTTATTCTGTTTGGTTTGTTTTTGAATCAATTCTGTTCCTTTGATTTAGGATAGTCAATTTGGTGCGATTTTGATTAGTTTCGTTTGTTCCTAATAAACTCAAAACAATTCTGTCGACTTTGATTTACCAGGAACGACTCTATTTTGTATTGAATCAACATTCTCATTTGGGTTTTGATTACTTTTGACCTGTGCAAAAGATTTATTCGCTAAAAGTCGTGTGGTTGTGTTGATTTTGCATAACGATTTTGTCAAACCCAAACTGTTTCGATTCGTTCTTGTTTTGATTTGATTTACAAATGATTGTTGCGTGTCTTGAGTTAGCAAGATTGCTTGTATGAGTTGGATTGGTATCGATAATAGATTTGATGTTGCTCTATTGGTTTTGATTTTCAAAAATGATTTTGTTAAGCTTAGATTGACATGTTTTGTCTCTGTTGAATTCATATGAAAAACTCGGCTAATAGTTCGTTTTGAAATTGATTCAAGTGATGATTTCGTTGACTTTCAATCGATTCTATCCGCTCCCAATTGGCAATAACAAACATTTGAAAAATTTCACATATCCTGTTATCAACCGATTAATTCAATTACGATTTCATTTGTTTCAATTTACATACAAGTTTTGATTTGGTTTGCAAATAGCGTGATCGTTTGTATATGTTTAATGCAGTTATATCAATTTGAAAAACGATCCTGTTGATTTCGTTTGGATTCAACAATGATTTTGTTGATGGCTGAAGCAACTATTTGTGTCGATTTCAATTGGTTCATGAAAATAATTTCATTGCTGTCGAATTATATGAGAGATTATGTTTACCCCGAATTGGTGATAACAAATTGAACAGAGTGCATCCATCTCTGTTATCACTTGGTTGACTACGATTTAGTTTGTTCAATTTGCATACAAGTGTTAATTTGAATGATCAATTTATCAATAAGATTCTGTAGCTAGTCTTAAAGATTAGATTTTTGTCAATTTATCAATAAAACAATATCTAAACTTCTATACTTTTATCTACTTGCAGGTACTTATTGTTATAGGATAAATCCGTAAGTGCAGACACAAAACGATCTCCCTAGATCCACCTGGATCTAGAACAAAGCAAGACAGAATGATACTCTTTCCCTAGATTTTAACTATTGAATGTACTAGGAGGCATGATTAAAGAACATACCTTATAATCGCTTCCTTTTGTATTTGTTGTTCCAGATTCACTCCAATGCTCTCGTACAGTCAAGATCAAGACAATACAAACCAATCGAAGTGAAGAAAGTTCAATCTATCCAACAGTTAATCTATGTATATGATCAAGGAGTTATACAATAAAGAACAATTAACTTTATGGGAAAGGGACACATTATTGTATTATATGGATAGAAAGTAAGGATAACAACCTGAGCCTTGATGTTGCAAACCTCCTTTCGATGGCTCTTAGCTCTGACACACACACTTTCTCACTTGCATGAAGAAGATCAACCACCTTTGATAAACTTGTTGGAGTTCCCTAGCTGCTGTAGCTTCAGTCCTTCACACAATCTTTCACTAATTTTCCAATGTCTCTCTTGCTTGTTTGCTTCTAACCTTTTCCATGAGAATCCAATCAATATATAGGAGAGAATGAATTGGTTACTTGGATAAGAATGATCCCAAAATATTAGGAAATCCAGTACTTAGATAACCATTCGAATGCCATCTCATCCTTCTAGAAGATTCCCTTCTAGAAGCTTCGAGAATTCATCTTTTTCCCTTCTTTAGAAAGTGTTCGCACCCTAGCAGTTATGCACAGTGTGAACTTATCACACCTTGTCTTAAGGTAGCCTATGAGAATCATACATTCTCGCAAGAAACTATACTAGCAGCCTGCGAACCTTCCTCAAAAATGACATTTCTGGAAAGAGAAGAAAGTAACTTTTCTCAGGAGAAAGACCTAATGAAGAGCCTAAGTACACCATCATCAATACATCATCATGACGACCAAAATTATGGGTAACACCTATGAATTTGATTGGGAAATGGTACATGCTGTAGTAGTTTAGATATAAATTTCAATTGTTATTCATAGGCAAAAAATAAGAACTTGGGATATTATCCTCAGATTTTTGTAAACTATTTTGATAATTCCCACAGGGATGTTTTACCCTATGGGAAATCTTTAAATACTTGTCATTTTTTGTAATAAACCCATCATTATCATGGTGGAGAGAACCAGATTATGGATTTATGATTCAGACTGAGATGAAAGTTGATGTCTTGTAACAACTTTCGCTTTCAATATATCAAACTTTTGTTTCAGGTTCTTTGCATATCAGTTTGCAATTAATTATCGACTACTTTAGCTATCATGATTCATTGCATATTGATGTGATTTGATTTATATTTTATCCATATATGATATCTTTTATTTAAAAAAAACACAGCAATTACTCTATTTTCAATTTAATGAATATAGGTTTATCTTTTTCATTAACTGAATTGTTTTGTACAAATTTTTGCATAAGGATTTATCTGACTGCGATACTTTGTTAATTATAATATTGTTGTAATATTTTATGTCTTGTTTGTCCTGTTATTAATATTTGAAAGAGCATAGCTACTTCTTGTTTACGAGAAGTTCGTGGATATTCCGGTGCGGGTTTTCTCCCTCAGAACAACTAAAATAACTACTGCACGTAGGACAAACTTGAAGCGTTACTTCAAGTCAATTTGTTATATTTTGTTTAATAGTTAATTAGTTAGTATAATATAAGTAGTTTAGATAAACATATTAGTTTAGATACATAGTTAGAATTATTGTTTTAACTGCTTAGCTTAGACAGTTTTTCAGTTTATTTCTTTTTCATAAAATTATAAAAATAAAAAAAACAATAGTTTCGCTGTCTTAGGACAGATTACAAATGAGTTTCGCAGGTTTTCTTTTAAATCTGTAATTTGTAAATATTGTACATTTGTGATTAAGATTTAATTATGTTAGTAGTTAGATGTTTATTTTCATAGAGTTATTATAGTATTAGATAGTAAATTGTATATATAATAGTTTAGATTGTTTGTTAGTTTGTTTTAATTGTTATTTTTCATTTAGATTAGTTAAATTAGAGTAGTTTTCTTTTTGTTTTCTTAGGACTTAGATCGGCTAACGGAGCTGATAAACCTATCAGGGTGGGTTATCCCAAATGTCTTGGGTTATTTAGACAACCCCGGACCAGATCCACTCTTCCAGTTGGCAAGCGTTAATTTTCGCCCGTCAACAAATGGCACTAGAAAGAGGGCCTAAAATTAATTAATGGCATGAGGCGGTCGTAAGACTCCTCCACCACCTAATCGCTCACCTATAGTGACAAGAAGTCATTCAAACGATAACATTCCCCCTCAAACAACAACCACATCAAACGATGATCCACGGATCACAGTTGAACCAGTGACCCCAAATCCTACAGGTGGTGACATACAAGAGATTGTCCCACAATCTCTCATAAGAACACATATTGCCTTAGCCCGTTTGAGGAAACCAAATCGAACTTGGGAAAAACCTTTATATTTCTCTGATATCAGAGAGCAACTCGGAGGCATTAACCTCACTGTGAACCCTACAGATCCAATCCTCAATCCTGCTGCAAGGGGATCTGTAATACCTCCTTCACCACCTCCATCATTCCCTTCTTCTTCTGGAGGAGATTCCTCTGATGAAGGCAGTTCCCCTTCTCAGCCTTCCATACCCACTACACCAATGGCCAACCAGAATAATCCTTCTAGACATTGGCTCGACCAGGATGCCGTAGCTGTACCTGGAGCTCAGCATCCCTTACCTAAACATTTGGAGAAATGGCTTCCCAAGTTTGACCCTGACTCAAAGAAGATCGCTGAAGATCACATTAAAAATTTTATGTTAGCCATAAGACTCCGCAATGTCGAACATGAAGAAGTAGTCTGTAGGTTTTTCCCCTATACTTTTGAGGGCAATGCCTCTACATGGTACTTTGCCCAACAACCCCATACCATCGTGTCTTGGGAGAAGTTTGAGTCATTCTTTTTGGAAAAGTTCGAAGACGGTAAGCCTCCAAAAGTCCTAGTCATGGACCTTTCTAACTTAAGAGTGAACCCAAAAGAGAAATTTAAAGACTTCAATCAAATATTCTTAACACTTAAAAACCGAATCCCTGCAGATTCCATGCTTGCTGAGAATCTTATAATAGCATACTATACTAAATCTTTGCATCAAAGTATAGCCATTTGGGTTAAACGATCTAAGAAATCCACATTGTTAGAAGCCTTCAAAGAGGCCAGCCAGATTGAAATAGACATACTTAGTCTTAAAGACTCTACTAACAACGAAACGGAGACTAGTTCATCTTCCAAAAAGAAGATCGAAATCCTCCCTAGACCTACTCAAAGTAAGACACAACCTGAAAGCTCGGATTTAAAAAACTTAACTAAAGTTGTTCAAAAACTGTCAAATCAAGTTATAGACTTGAAAAGGATGACCGAAGAAGCTTTTTCGAGCAAAGGGCCTTACAAAACCTCGTTTTGGAAGCCTTTTCCCACCAACCGACCTAATCCAACCACCGAGGGCCTTAATATAGAAAGTTTGCAATATGCCCTTCAAACGATTCTAGAAGCCCAGGATAACTTGATGCCTCCTGAGATTCCTGAGGAGGTAGTTGAACAAGAGATAGTTCAAGAAGAAGAATCTTCTCCAAATATTTTGGGACATTTCTCGGATAGCATCTTTCAAGCTAACTTCGAGACAGTGCATCCCTATAATACTAGGAGTAAGACAACAAACAAACCTTCTTTCGAAAACACTACAACTTCGCCTCCAAATCAATCTAAACCAGCTGAGACTAAACAGAGTCATGTGAACCCCAACTTAGACTATGATGTAGTTGAAGATATTAAAAAGTTAAGGGCTAACATTTATGTTTATGAGTTACTGAAATTTCCATCTTTGTTACAAAAAATGCTACAAAACATCGCAGAAAATGGCAAGAATGGTAATTCAATTGGTAGCAAGGTTGCTCAGAACAAAGTTCCTCAGAAGACTTCCACAAAGAATAATCCTGATCCTCAAGACAAAGGAATCCTTCTTGTAAATAATGTAAATAATGTAAATAATGTAGATAAAGTAGCTTTAGAAACTGCGAGTAAAAAGCCACAAACTACCACCCTTAGTACTCGCAGAAATGTACCTCCATTTTTGTTAACTTTCGAAATCTTTAATAGAAATGTGCACAATTGTATGGTAGACTCAGGAGCGTCATCCAATGTGATGCCATGGTCTGTATGCCAGAAGATTAATGCTGAAGTTGAACCCTCCACTTTAAAAATCATACAAATTGATCGGACTAATGTTAAAGTTATAGGCGAACTAAAGAACGTACTTATAAGATTATCGTCTAACCCCAAATTTCATCAAGTTATTGATATTATTGTTGTGGATATTCCAGAAGTGTATGGTCTATTTTTAAGCAGGGACTGGTCGGAGCAGCCACACGTCTATTTCGCGATAGACTGGTCTCACCTATGGCTTCCAAAGAATGGCAAGCCCAACAAGATCAAGATAACTCATGAACGCTACCTTAAGTTCACGGTCACAGATTTGAACGATCCCAATGAACCATTTACACCTTCTGCTAATTCACCCGAAGTACAAGGGATGGATACCATTTTCGGCAATTTCATGGCCGAGGCTTCAGCTATCACCAATCCAGAACAGCAGTCCGAGATTGTAGCATACATGCAGCCAGCAGTGTCCACACAGCGGTCTCATGCACCCGATGAAAATCAAATTTGGTCTCTTTATTTCGATGGGTCAAAGTCCAAAGAAGGAGATGGTGCACGCTGCATTATTATTGATCCGGCAGGTAACAAAACATTGATTGCATGTAGTTTAGAATTTGAATGTACTAATAACACTGCATAATATGAGGCTTTACTACAAGGTCTCAGAAAAGCTTTAGATATGAACATTCAAAACTTAACTATCTTTGGCGATTTCGAAATCATGGTTAGATAGGTAAGAGATTCTATCCACTTCCTGTCTCTGCATCTTAAAAGCTACCAATCCGAGGTATAGAATTTAATGAACAAATTTTCTTCTTTCAATATTAATTCTATTCCTATATTGAATAATTCTGAAGCTGATCTATTAGCTAACGTAGCTTCTAAACTCTTTCCTGCAGGAGGCTTGTCCCCAGATGCATTCTCCGTCGAACTGTTGTTCCGGCCATCCGTTGCCGACAACATCACGAATTGGAGAGTCTTCGACGATGATCAATAGATTATTATCTTTCTTCATATGGAAGAAAATTTTCAAGGCGCGGTGATAGACGAACGCACACACGATGACAATTTGCACAATTTCACGGTAATACCAGATCTGAGAACTCTTGAATCTTCATCGGACATGGTAAATTCGATCCCTAAATCTGTAGTTAGATTAGAGAAATTTTATGATCTTAAAGATAAATTCAAAAAATCGGTCAACTGTAAAACCAATAGTTCCTCATTATCATATGAAAAAGTAAACTTAGGGACTAAGGACAATCGACAGTGCATCAATCTAGGGGTAGGATGTTCTGAGAAAGAAAAAGATGCATTTATTAAATTGTTCAAAGAATTTAAAGATGTGTTTGCATGGATGTATGATGACCTTAAAACTTTCAACCCTAACATCATACAACATGTCATTCCTATGAAACCCCAAACCTCGCCCTTTCAACAGAAATTGAGGAAAATGCACCCTAAGATTGAACCGACCGTCAAAAAAGAATTAAATAAGCTCCTAAATGCTAAGATTATTTTCCCTGTTAGGCACACTCAATGGCTTTCTAACCTTGTCCCTGTCCAGAAGAAAAGTGGGGAAATCCGACTGTGCGTCCATTTTCGAAACCTTAATAGGGCGTCTGATAAAGACAACTATCTTGTCCCACGCATGGAACAGATCCTTCAACAGGTATGTGGTTCTGAGAGGCTATCCTTACTGGATGGTTTCTCGAGGTACAACCAAGTCCTGATGTCTCCACCAGACCAACTTAAAACTACCTTCCGCACCCCATGGGGCACCTATGCTTATCACAAAATGCCCTTTGGATTGATTAATGCTGGTGCCACTTTCCAGAGAGCGATGGACGTCGCTTTTTGAGGCTTAATCAATCAGTCCGTCATAGTTTACTTAGATGATGTGACTATATTTTCTAAAAACATAACCGATCATCTAGCTCATTTACGAGCCGTTCTACAGCGATGTCGTAAATACGTCATTTCCTTGAAACCTAAAAAATCCATCTTTGCAGTAGAACAGGGTAAACTCTTAGGATTTATTGTATCGAGTAAAGGGATGATTATCGACCCAGAAAGGACTCAAGTCATCTCGAAACTTCCCCCTCCTACATCCAAAAAATCTATGCAGTCTTTCTTAGGCCAGATAAACTTTGTGAGGAGATTCAACCCCAGCTTCTCCGAAATGGTCAGACCTTTACAGAATCTAATTAAGAAAGACGCCCAATATCATTGGGGACCCTTCTAAAATCAAGCTTTTAATGCAATAAAGAAGACCATAATAGACACTCCTTCTCTCATGATCCCCAACTTTTAGCAAGACTTTACGCTCTACACTTTTGCTTCTGACCGTTCCTACGCCACCGTCCTAACTCAAAAGAACGTTGAAAACAATGAAGTACCCATTGCCTTTATGAGCTTTGCTTTCAAAGGCACTGCACTTAATTACCCAGCGGTAGATCAGCAAGCCTACGTTGTTTTTAAATAAGTCAAGCATTTTCGGTCTTATCTTTTGAAATCTAGGACGAAAGTCATTGTTCCATACCCAGTCGTCAGGAACCTGTTAGTGCAGAAAGAGCTAGGAGAAAAGTGGGCTAACTGGGTCACCTCCTTGCAGGAGTACAACATAGAAATTACCCCAGCTGAAATAGTGAGAGGCCAAGGGTTATGCAAGTTAGTTGCTGACTCAGCCACAAGACAACAAGAAGAAAAAGATATGTCAAACCTAGGACAACATAATCAAAATGCAATCTGTTGTGCACAAAACTCTGTCAGTCCTTGGTATGACAATATAAGATTCTATCTTGAACATCGGTCATCCCCCCATCACCTAGATCCCACTAAAAGAAGAGCGTTGATATTAAAGTATGCCTCCTTTCATTTGGTTAATGGTATCCTGTTTCGTCAAGGTTTTGATGGTGTACTGATGCGCTGTCTTGAGAAAGACGAAGCAGAAAAAGTCTTACTAGAATTGCATGTAGGAGAAGCTGGTGGTCATTTTGGTGGTGACACCACTGCCCATAAGGTTTTCAGAGACGGTTATTACTGGCCCATGCTTTTTAAAGACACCCATGCCTTGTGTCGTAAGTGTACTATTTGTCAAAAAGCATCAAGGCGGTTACAGAAACCAGCCTTTCCTTTGTAGCCCATTTCAGTAGACTCTCCTTTTCAGCAGTGGGGCCTTGATATCATAGGTCCAATCAACCCACCATTCTCACAACAACATAATTTTATCATAACAGCCACAGATTACTTTACTAGGTGGTTTGAAGCTGCTGCGTTAAGAATTGTCAACACCAGTCAGGTAATTGCCTTTCTAAATTTGAATATTATTACTCGTTTTGGTATCCCTGACTGTTTAGTATTCGATAACGCTTCTTGCTTTTCCTCTCTTGATATGAGTGAGTTTTCTTTGGAAAAAGGAATTAAATTGAAGTATTCTGCTAGCTATTACCCTTAGGTCAACGGATTGGCAGAATCAACGAATAAGAATCTGATTAAAATCATGAAGAGAACGATGGATGAAAATCACAAAAAATGGCACAATGCACTATTAAACGCACTTTGGGCTGATAGGGTAACCTCAAAAGCTACTATAGGTAACTCTCCTTTGTTTCTTGTTTATGGCAGAGAAGCAATTCTTCCACCACACATTCTTCTTCCCTCACTTCAGCTATCGCAGAAAATTCAAGAAGAAGATTGTCCCCCTTTAGAAAACTGAATTAACGCTTTGATGAAGCTAGAAGAGCTAAGAGCCCAAGCTAAACGTAAGTTAGATCAGCATCAACTAGTAGTTAAAAGTTGGTTTGATTCTAACTCTGCCTCTGATAGGAATTTCGAAGTAGGTGATCTCGTCTTGAAATGGAACAAACCGCATGAGGGAAAGGGAGAGCACATGAAATTTCAAAACTTATGGCTTGGACCATTTTTAATTTCTGAGAAGTTGGGTCCCAGCTCTTTCCGATTGCAAAATCTATAAGGACAACCTGACAC
>JASDQU010690022.1:12767-25445 GCA_032191745.1 Picea mariana
AAAACTTCAAGGTATCTCCAATCCCAAGGGACACAAGGATGATATTGAATGAGACAATAAACAAATAAAATCCCAAGGATTCTTTGACGAAGCATATCAGGGTCCAAATAATATTTGTGGTTTGGGTTTCATTTTACATATCTTAGAAGCACATTACTTTCATGGGAAAGCTAAAATGGGTTTGGGATCCAACATCTTGGCTGGATTTTCTGCTCTATTTGCTTTATTAAGACTTGTTGTTAGGAAGGAAGCGACGACAATTCAGGTCCATGGGGATTCAAAACTCTTTATTGATTAGATGATGGATACAATGCAATTATCTCACCTAGACTTACTACAACTTAGACAACGATTGAAAATCATCTCGAAACAATTCAATGATATCCATTTTAAGCACATACTCAAAGAATTAAATGTAGCAACAGACTATTTATCAAAATAGGCTCTATTGATGAATGAAAATGTGATTATGTGGGAGGAGTACCTGGAGGATTCCATGATCTCCATAGTTGAAGGAAACTTTTTTTCAAATGTAACTATTAGATATATTACTTGGGAGCCTGATAGTAGGAGGTCTTTATGAATTTTGTCTCATAACACTCATTGTATTTTGCATCAACTTTATGGACAAAGTGATAGACACAATCCTTGTATGTGTTGTAGCACCTTTTGAATGTACCTTCTTGTTCTCAATAGAAAATGCGATTTTTTTTCGGGAAAAAAAAWCTTCTCTTTCAATCTATTTCTCTTTCTTCTCTCATAAATTAAACATGTGCAACAAGGCTAGCTACAAGGCARCRAGTCCTTGTCTTTAGTCTTAAAGTCAATCCAATTGATCTAGTAGGAGTCTCATTACTTGTTTAATTAGTAGTCATTGAAACAATTGCAATTGATCCAACAACAAAGGCATACGCAGGAACAATGGCATGGTAAGAAAAAAAGCAAAGAGCATAACCATCACCAATAACAATTGTTGACCTAATAAAATATGGGCCAAAAATTGAGTGCCTATTGCTCATGACAACATTGCCATATGTTCTCAACCGAGATAAGAAGGAAAAACAATTTAAGACCTTTGAATTAGTTGACATGGCCCGTCTTTTATGTTTGACAAAACATGGTATTTCCACAAAGGATGAACACCTTAATCAATTGCTCACGCGATCATATCAAATATTAGTACACCAGTGTTTTATGTAGTTAAAATGCTCAAAGAGGAAAAGAGTTCATGGCCCTAACCAACACAGCCACTTGAGGCAATAAATGCAAAAGAAAAATATTGTACATAAGAGTTTCTCACAATTAATCTTCAATAAATGATCCCTTTTGCTCTTTAAATAGATATCGTGGACCAATAAGGTGTTAAGTCGTGGATCAATATAGTCATTAATATTGAGGAAAATATGAGTCATTGGATCACTTTATGTCTAGAACATACAGTGGTCGACGAATTACACAATTACAAATGCATACTAAAGAAATGTGTTTTTACCTAAAGACACATTAGACCAAGTTGATCTTAACTAAATCCTAAGTGTCTCAGTATTGTAGCATCCCTCTGAAGAACAACTTGGAATAGGATTGAAGGATTTACAAAGGTGAAACAATAGGAGACATTAGAGCCTATCTCCCCTTGATGAAAACTTCTTGAACTCCTAACATATGTAGAAGTTTGGAAAACTTTGCTTCTATAAGAGACTTTGTAAAAATGTCTACCACTTGATCATTTGTATGGACAAAGAGCACTTCGTGAACACGATCTTGAATAGGTTTTCCAATGAAGTGCATGTGAATTTCAATGTGTTTTTTGCGCTGATGTTGAACTGGATATTTGACGAGCTTGATGGCACTCTAATTGTCACATCAGAGTGTGGTCGGATGTTGTTGCTAGAATCCAAACTTTGAAAGGATATGTCAAATCTACAAGGCTTCTTGACTTACATTGACCGCTACACAGTACTGTGCTTCTATTGAAGAAAGAGCAAGAGCTTGTTGTTTTTTACAAGCCTAAGTAACAGGTCCATAACCAAGACTAAAAACATATCCTGCAGTATACTTTCGGTCATCAGGGTTTCCAGCCCAATCTAAAACAGTAAAACCAACCAATAAAGGAGTCATCCTTGAACTGTAATGTATACCAAACTAATTTATACCCCAAATTTTCCGAAGTATCATTTATGTTGCTTTCCAATGGCTCTCATGGGGTGTTTTCATACACCAAGTAACAAGACCAACAATAACGAAAATATCAAGATGGGTACGACTCAAATACAAAAGGCTACCAACTAACCGATGGTACAAAGTGGCATCTACTTTGGGTGTGGTGCAAGTGATAGAAAGTTTGGCTCTAGACTGGAAGAGAGAAGGCGTTGGTTTACAATATTCCAAGTGAAAGCAATGAAGAAGGTCACATGCATACTCAAACTAGGAAAGAGAAATTTCTTCCTTGGTTTGCAATACTTGGAGGCCAATGAAATAATGCAAATAACCTAAGTTTGTCATTTCAAATTTCTCCTTTAAGCAATAATTCACATGGTTTAAAAGTTTGGGATCATTACTAGTGAGAATAAGGTCATCTACACAAAGAACAAGTATTGTGAGATGGTTTCCTACTTTCTTGGTATAGACATTGGAGTCAAAATGATATCTAGAAAATGTGGTGTCAAAAAGTAAGTTATCCATTTTAGCACAGCAAACTCAAGGAGCTTGCTTAAGACCATAGAAAGGTTTCTTAAGGCAACAAACAAGGTTGGAGTCATTTTGAACATAACCAAGAAGTTATTCCATGTAAATTTCTTCTTGCAGATCCCCATGTAAGAAGGTGGATTTAACATCCATATAATGAACCTCCCATTTATGTGAGGCAACAAGGGTTAAAACAAGGTGGATGGAATTCATTTTGGCTACAAGGGCAAATGTTTCATTATAGTCAATTCCTTCAACTTGAGAAAACCCTTTAGGAACTAACGAGACCTTATGGCTTTCAATACTTCCATATGATGCATACTTAGTTATATACACCCATTTACACCTAACAATTTTGCTTCCTTTGGAAAGAGGTACAAGATACCAAGTATCATTTGTCATTAAAGAACGATATTCTTCATTCATTGTTGTGTCCCAATTTGGATGGTGAAAAGATTCTACAAATGTTTTTAAACCACGAGTCTTTAAAAATTGAACCAAAATATGGAGGCTTGCTATAATTATGAACGTGTACGATGTTAATATGTATGATCATTGACAAGATCACCAATTGTTTCTCATGTTGTATGGACCCATCTAGGAAGTTGTGGTGCCAGTGCAAGTTCATGTTCAATGGACCCAACTGAAGGAAGGTGAGCAAGTGGAGGTGTATTTTCATCCTCAATATCATCATCAAAAGAATAAACTAAAATAGGATTACTAACAAAAAAATTGGGAAGAGAAGATGGCATAGACACTGAAGATGACTCACATGTTGAATATGGCACAAATGCTAAATTAGACTCGCGGGTTGAGCTATTTCCATCAAACTTAGCATCTCTCCTAATAATAATTTCATTGGAATGAGGTTGAAGAAGTCTATAACATTTTACATTTTCAGAATATCCAACAGAAATGCACTTCACACTTTTAGGCTACACTCCTTTCCTTTTCTCATTAGGAATGCGAGCCCATGTTTTGCTACCAAATACACAGAAATGGCTTACATATGGTTTAATTTTACTCCATGTTTCTTCCGGTGTTATATTTTTTAAAGCCATTGTGGGAGCGTGATTTGCTATGTAATCAATGCAATTAGTGGCTTCCACCCATTAATGAAGACTTAATCACTTAGATTAGATCATACAATTTGTCATTTCCTTTAATGTGTGATTCTTTCTCTCAACAACACCATTTTGTCGTGGTGTATATGGAAGGGTATGTTGCATCTGAATGCCCTATGCAGTGTAGTAAGTTGCAAATTTGTTGTTAACATATTCGCCTCCATCATCTATTCTTAACATCTATAGTTGATGTCCAAATTATTTTTCTACAAGGACCTTGCAAGCCACAAACATGTCAAAAACTTCACTCTTAAGTTTTAAGAAATAAACCCAAGTGCATCTAGAGAAGTCGTTAATGAAAGTTAAGAAGTGCTTGCACCCAAAGAAAGAAGGAGAAGGAAATAAACCACACAAATCAGTATGAAGAAGCTGCAAGGGGGATGAGGCATGCCAAGAGGAACGTTTGTCAAAATTGTCCCAATTATTTTTGCTAAGAACATAGCTGGCACAAACACCATCTCTGCAAGAAACAAGAGGAAGACCAATCAACATATTTTGTGTTCATGCCAAATTTTGCTCAAGTCATCACTACGAGCAATACAAACTAATGGAAAAGATGATGATTCAAAGTTGTCAAATTTGTACAACTTGGTGATATCATCAATAATTCCAGATGCTAGGACATGCTTAGGATATTTTAAATCATTGATTACAACTTGGTGAGGTGAAAACTCTATTGTTTTACCTTCACCTAAATGAGCGATTTGATATATTGATAGAAGGTTGCAGGAGAGACTTGGAACACATAATACATCATTAAAATGACCATCATTTAATTGAATTATTCCAGACCCTACGACACTAAGAGATCTATCATCACAAACAAATATTTGTTTTGTGTTATCAAGAGAATAAAAATGGTTTTATCAATCAATAAGTCGTTCATTATAAGAAGAACTAGATGTTGCATTGAAGAAAAAACCATAAACATAAAATGCATGTCCATGAGAAGAAGAGATGGAAGAAGAATAATCAAAATTGATGTTGTGCTCCTTCATTGTTGCCTCTAAGGCCTCCATATTTTAAAAACATTTAGACTCTAGATGATCATCTCGCCCACAAAATTGCAATGTCTCTTAGTTTTCATACTTTTTTTATTTTGGTTCTTTGTCACCATTGGATGTAGAAATTGGTCGAGAGGGTTTGGGACCCTTGTTTTGCTTGTTGTTGCAAGGATGTTACTTCTTTGGATGCTTGAATTTATCATTTTTTTGGGCCAGTAAGGCTTTCTTAGATGTATCTACAGTGTTGATCACTCCAAGATGCAAGAGCTTAACTTGCTCTCTAATCGAAGAATCACAAAAAGACTCAAGGGAGGGTGGTGTGTAACCCCTAGAGCTTCTATGGTGGAGTGAAAAGTAGATACAAAAATAGAATATGCACTACCAAACTTAGCAAGAATAGCCTATATACATCAATCATCCTTCATTTCTATTTAGTAAAATTCTAAGTGTTTTGAACTTCGATAGATAATCTTCAATGCAAGAGAAATCATTGAGATTTAAATAAATTAATTGATTTTCAAGTTGTGGGTTTGAATATCATTGTGTTTACCAAATACAACTTCTATCTTTTGCCAAGCTTCATCGGTCCATTCATTTCTTGAAGGTGAAACCATAAATAACTAGAGATGGACATTTCGATTAATCCATGTGCTTCATCATTTTTATTATCCCATTTGGATTTCTTTGCGGCATAAGTGGGGGCACTTTCTTTTCCCAAGGTAATCTGGTAAATTTTTTTACTTTGTAGTACATCCTCCATACAAGATTTTCATGATAAGTAGTTGGTATTGGTAAGCAAAAGATCACTTAGACTATCCACATTAAAATATGCAGGTAATATGGTTTAAAAATAAAAAACTAAYTATGCAAATGGAAAGCTCTCAAAAAAATAGGTAGTTAAAAAAAGAATGACACTAAAAACAAACTTCATATGTCAAAGTTATGCCCTTTTTTAAGAAAKACATAAAATAAATCTAAGGTGCCACGTAGCGGGTAGAGGTTGGCCCAAGTCACCGAGTAAAATAATTCCTTTCATTTTCTAAATTTGACTATTTGCTCACTTTTACAAATAAGTTAATTATGAAATAACCCACTTTTATCAAATAAGTGAGAGTCATTTTTTACAATGAAGTTACTTTATAAATTAAACTTGCATGCAAAATGTAACTTAAAAAAAAACAAAACATTAAAGTTACTTTAGTGATTTACTTTTATAATTGAAGTAAAATGCACTTTACAGTAAATTTAYGTGATAACTCAAAGTTGCATGAACGTTTTGAAAAAATAATTTAAAGAAAAGCTTGAAGTCAAGACCTTTTATTAAACAAGTGTTGCATGGTAGTGTAGTCMCTGYCGGGTTGTAATGGGAATAAATGAACAGGTATGGAGGGATCGTGGGARAATGAGAATACCGAAGTACCGGAGACACATGGAAACCACGCAGGACACGTGGCAAGCAGCAGGTAGGACATGTGGTATCCATGTAGAAAAAGACACGTGGCACTCTGCGACACGCCAGCCATAAGATGTCAGGCTGCTACATGACTCTAGGAGTTTTCCTTCTAGAACAAACACAGTTCCCCTAAAGCCCGGAGCCCCGAAGAGCCGGAGTCCTGAATTCCCGAATTAGTTAATGATAATATTATATTAATATCGGGTCAACAAGTAATTAGCGAGAAAGTCACTTTGTGAGAAATTTGTTCCATCACTAAATATGGCCAGGGGAGTTATAAAATTGGTAGGTCGATAAAACTTTAGCAGGGACGCTAAAGTGCCAGGGTTGCCCAGATGGCACAGTGGAAACTGATCGATGACTCACATTCATTTTGGAAAGAGAAGGCCCCCGAGCATTAATCTCCTAGAGCAATTATGGCATTGAAACCATTTAGTTTTTGAAAGTATTCTCATTCTAATTATACTGTGTTTTGCATAATCCATCTTGCTTTATTTTCTTAATAAGATTCTGTAATTTTTCCTATTACCAATAGTGCAACAGATAGCTACTAAAAAGCACAGATATCCTCATTACCTGTAACTTGATATATTGTTAGAGTCTGACTTGCCATGTTGGAAATTTCCATTCCTACGTTGTAGGTTTTATCTCTTTAATGTATCTATGAAATTCATTTATAATGATCTTTGTATACTTCCAACTGACTTTCATCCCAATATTTAGAGTCAACTTCAATTTTCATAGTCAATTCTTTAATTTTTCCCATGGACAAAGTAAGCAACATTCATTTCAATCTATTAAGTAGATTAGCTGGCTTGTCTGTCTTTATATGTGTTAGGATAAATAAAGTTATATGTGGTGGCAAAAAAACAAATATAATTTTTTTTGAAAATGTGTTCAATGTCAAAGATTCTTTGATCTTCTTGTGTGACCTTTGTNCAGTCCTCGGATAGACATGGCGATGCTGTAATTTTTTTTATGCTGAAATGATTTTTATAGAATACTTACTTATATATATATATATATATATATATATATATATAAGTAAGTATTCTATAAAAATCATTTCAGCATAAAAAAAATTACAGCATCGCCATGTCTATCCGAGGACTGTAGTTACTGAATTGCCCCATGGGGAAACCAATTCAGCCAACCTCCCAAGTCCAAAACCATTGTTTTAGAAAACTAGTCATATAACATAATTGAGCAATTGGAGCGGAATCACCTTGTGGGGAAACTGATTCACCTAGGCCTATAGACCCTCTAGGACCGACATAAGACAATTATAACAGATTTTAACTGAAAAGACAAGTGGCAAAATATAAACAAAACAACCAGTAGGCCATGTAGTCTGACGTTGTGGATGTGTTGCGTGCCGCCGTATCCAAGGTGGGTTCCTAAAGTGTTGGAGCCGAGTCTGGTGCTACGTCGTCCACTAGATACCTTTGCATAGCTAGTACCAATATTGTCTCCGAGTCCACTGGTGCATTTGGTGCCGCTTCTGATGGGTGGCAAGAACCATGCAAAGAGGAGAGCATCTGCAGGATTTGTGTCCCCTTTCTATCCAGGACTTCCAGGCGAAAGCGCAGGTCGTCCACCTCTTTGCGAACCTCAAACACCAAGTCTTGCAGAATTGCAAGGTCGTCTTGGAATTTTGCACAGGCAGTGCAGTCTGAGCAGGAGTGGGGTTGTTCCAGATGCTTCTCATGGAAGTCAAAGGTACCTTCGCGTGGAGATTGAACCGGTGGCGAGTGCACCGGCGAAGGCGTGGGAGCTGAGTTCTCGGGTCAATTGGGAGGGACGACCAGGGTGGGTTTCGAAGAGGAGGCCAAGTCCAGTATAGGCCCTGGGTTAAATCCCAATGAGTTCTCGAGGAGGTCGAACCATTCAACTCTACACCCCCAGGGCGAGGAGAGAGGCGGGAGACCACTGGGACTATGAACGGACTGACCCGAAGAGGCTGGCAAGGAGGGCGATGAGCTATGTGAGGGTGTGGGGGCAGGCGGGGGTCGAATTGCCAGGTGTGACCGATTTTGGTGCCAAGTCGAACCGTGCTTGGACTTTCCACACAGTCTCGGCATGGCTGGAGCAAAGCGAAGGTATGCAGGCACAAGGAAATGGCCAGAATGGTCGGTGAGCACCAGAGGAGGGCGCAAACCGCGGGATGGCTCTGGCAAGACAGGATAAGGATGGAGAAGAAACTGGTGAGCTTCATGGTATGAATACCAGTGCGAGGGGTGAATGCACACACACAGAGGTGACTAGAGTAATGGTGGATCCAGTTATCGGACGAGAGGCCATAACAGAGCGCACTAGGAGCGTTAATGGTGCTATGGTAGCAATGAATTGGTTTTAATTTCATGGTGTGTATAACATCTTGCTCTTGCACACACTGAGCGAACTTATTCTTTGAGGATGCTTGCGTGCAAGTGATCCAGGTTATTATACTATTGGTTGTTTTGATTATGATTATGAGATATGGTGGATTTGATGATATGTTATTTTGTTGTATTTACATAAACAGGTGCTATTGACTGGGTTCTCCTGAGTGTGCAGGAATCTGGACATTGAGGATGCATAGGCATCAATGAAACCCCTTGGACTCCGGATTGAGTCAGGGAGTGGACTGTTAGGGTTTGAATGTTGATGATGTGACATATGTACATATGATTAGATGTTATAATGATTGATTATTATTATTGCTGACATGATTTGTTGAAGGATGCAGGCTGACGATAGCTTGCCGACCAGACTCATATTTGGAGTAGAGGGGCCACGCATGACAACCAGAGACATTGAGGGAGAGGTGTGGCAGCAGCCCTGCCACAACATATTAGCACTCCCGCCATGGCTCAAATTGTAGGTTGATGATTACCTAGTTCGAGAAGACCCACGATGCTGTGAGGGCAAACTGTGATAGTCACTCACGATGATTCTAAGGGGCGCACAATAAGGTAGGGGCCTTATTCCTTACAGGCCCTTAGTCTCCCAGAAGATCACCTGGTGGAGTATTGACTCCAGGGGTTTGACGTCTACCAAATTTAGTCAAGAGGCGAGTGGCACCCTTGGAGCACGTAGTGTGTCTTGAGGAGCACGTAGTGCATCTTGAAGGGCACGTCGCGCAAATAAAATGGAAAGAGGCGAGTGACACCCTTGGAGCATGTAGTGCGTCCTGAAGGGCACGTCGTGATTTTAACTGGTAAGTTAAAAAACCTAGTGCCCGGAAAACTATGCCTCTTTAGGACCTGGTCGGCCTTAAAATAATAATGTGATAAGTAAAGTTTAAATAACTAAATTTTCCCTTAAAAAAATTGTCGCCCAGGCTAGTGAAATTAAAACCTAGGTCTAAGTAGAACATGTGGATAAAGAAAAACTAAATAAACATGTAGCAAGAAGGGGGGTAAGAAATTCAAACTTAATTATTAAAGTAAAGATTATAATGGAGGATTAAATTTAATAAAAGGGTAAATGGTTGTTTTTATCTACACTTGCTAAATTGATTTTTGTTAAAAAGGAAAAGCGGGGGGGAACTTAAAAGAAAAGGAAACTTAAAGAAAAGAGGAAACTTAAAGAAAAAGCTTAATGTCTAACTTAGTAAGGAATCTAGCCTTGGAACTTTCTATTTATGAACTCAACTAGGAATTTAGTAAGGTGTAAGTCATTTAAGAATTGTAAGGGAATTTTGGGACACCGAGGAGCGTTTTTAGGAACGCTTTTATGTCGGCGAGGGAAATAAGAATAATTAATTAATTAATTAAATTGATTTTCTGGTGCAACTAGGGGATCGAGCGACATGTGTACGGGGGAGGTTTTTCCTAATTAAATAAATGAAAAAGGAATCTAATGAGGATTTGGGAAACTAATGACTAAGAAACTCTATAAAAAGGATGGCGGAGGAGGAGTATGGGGACATCGGGCTTGCGTAATGTTACGCTGCCAAATTTTATCTTGACTGAGTTTCTTTTGTGGGAGTTGGGATACCCAGCTCAAGTAACGAGTGGTAGGTCGACCTTGCGAGGCGATCTGGGTGCTAACATTCTCTGATATTGTGTGTGTGGCCTCTTTGCGGCTTGGGGGGCTTAGGGGGAAGAAGATAACCCCTAGCATTGGTTGGGAGGTACTGGTGAGGTCTCATCGGTCGACAAGCAGGATCTGGATGGAGCGAGCGCATGGGAGGACATCTTGGCCTCGTCGTCGTCAGTAAAGGTACGCCAGTTAAAGCTGTTACTTGTGGTAAAATTTAGTTTACACTTGTTTATTTTACTGTATCCGGATGACGATTCATTGCCATGAGCTTTCCTTGAGAATTTTATTATCAATGTAATTCCCTTGTCATTTGATTCATCCTGTAAGAAACATTGCCTGCGCTTTTGTATCTCTTACCTGCGTTTTCTTATTCCTTGATTGCGCTTTTATTTCATTATTTGCTTCTCCACGGAGAAGATCTAGATGCAGTTGTGTTTTTATCCTTTATTCTATGATCCTTAAATATATTAGTCTATGCCTGAGCAGTCATCCAGGATCCGAATCGACGGTCTTTCGCTACGATGTTAAGGATTTAGATTCAAATGCCCTACTTTCATGTGCATGGATAATAAGTGTAGGATCATTCCTCTACCAAGCGTTTATTTGCAGCGAGTTCCTCTGTGTTTTCCCTTGAGTTATAATCTCGGCACCCTCTCTTTTTACTTGAGTTTTCACCATGTGTTTACACCTTGTTTTCACCCTCACTTTACCCAACGTTTCCACTTCATTGCTTTGTGTTTCCGCTTCATTGCTCTGCATTTCCATATCTCTGATGACTACGTGATGACTGCATGGGTAATACTTAGAGTGCGCAATGTGCATGTGCTATCATTGTTAGACTAGATTTTTATTGTTATTTACCCAACCATCTAGTTATGGATTTTTTATTGTTCCATAGTTATGGATTTTATTGTTATTTACACAACGATTTTATCAATAGCGATTTTATGATTTCCACTGCGATTTTGTATTTATATCCAGACAACGATTTTAAATAATAATGAATGACAATGTTTTATATAGACAACGATTTGTATATGTGAATGTCTGACAACGATTTTGAAATCCCAACTGTAAATGATTTACGCAATAGTTAGTTTCCACCTTAAATTACTTTTAACCATGGAGGGTGAGGCAAAGCCTTCTCCCATTGTTTCCACTTGTTCTGTGCCTGCTGCTTCTTGTCGAGGTGGATGGCGCCTAGATACATAAGACCTCGAATGCAGTGAGTGGTGTTCGACCTCAGACACACTTCGTTTCTTCTAGAACTAACTAAATCCTGCAGCTTGATATTTGTCCAAACTTGTATAACTGCATTTGCTCTACTTTGTGTTTTAGCAGTATTTTATTCTGACTTTCAAGCTTGACCTTTACAAAGTTGTTTTCGGGTGTGGTATCAGTTTGGGAGAGCTACAATTAGTTGTTGGGTACTGGTAGGCCTCGAGCATTACTAATCCTTCCTTTAGCTCAATCATACATGACAATTCTCACGAGAAACCCGCAATCTCCTCTTCGTAATCGAGCAGTGAGTTTAACGTTGAATCCTTTTTCTTGAGCCACACAATAGTCAGGTATTGCTTGTCTTTATCTACATTCAATTTATCTCTGCACTTAAACGAACTCAGGATAACTTTGCGATTTCAATTCATCTCTGCGATTTCAAACTTATCTATGTGTTTTCTGTTATGAATAATCCTTGCGTCCTTCCCAGGAATTAGCTCTGTGATTTCCTTTATTTAGACAACGATATATTTATAATGTAGACATGCTCCTGATTCACAGTCAGATGATGTGGTATGCGATTTGGATTCTACTGTCCATTATCTTGGGAGGAATATGGTTATAAAATAATGTAGTGCTTTTGTCACCCTGAATGTCTAATTAACTGCCTACATAATATTTTAGTCACAACCTCTCTTCATAGGGTTTTCAATGGACATGCTAATGAGATATAATGGGTAGCACGTAGTGGGTGAATTGTGTTATCCTTTACATGCCTATTACAATAGGAGGGAAAAAATAAAAAAATAATAACCTGTTTTGTCAGGCTATTGTCAGATGAATTGTTTATATATTACTCCGGTTAGAGAAATGTGCACATAAGTTGTGCCTTTCACATAGAAGTCAGATTTTATAATCTACTTTTAGAGGGTGAATAAAGTTGTCATTTCCTTTTGGTACTGAGAGCGTGGGTGCATTTATAGCAATGCATTTTTTTTTGTCCAATGCTTAAACTCAATCACGAGTATTCTTGCAATGCACTTAATTAGTATTATTATATTTAATAATTATTTTGTAAAATCTCTTATATCTTATATGCTATAAATTATAATATGTCAGTCTTCTAGACTGCATGTCATCATATCTTGTATCCTTTACTTTTAAT
>JASDQU010690022.1:28056-38576 GCA_032191745.1 Picea mariana
GACTTTAGGCCAATTCTTGAGAGACCAGATTTTAGTCCAAACTTTCCCAGGGGGAGGGTGAATTAGGTCTGCCTTGATGGCATAAGCTTCTTGGATATTGAAAGTGCCCTGTGAAGAATGTCCCCATCAAAGGATGTCCTCTCCCTATAAAATTTGAATTTTCCTGGCACTGATCAAGTTGTACCATGGCTGTAGATCCACGTGCTCTGCGATATGAAGGTCCTCTCTAGTGTATTTCCAGCTTCTCCAAGTGGAACCCAGGGAGTTCTCTTGCCATTAGTTTGCGACTGTTGTCATTCCCGCTTGGGTAGCCGGGATGAGGAAGGTGTCAACCTGGGAATCTTGCACCAAAATAGGCAACTGTTGCCACGAGTCGTTCCAGAAGGAGGTTGTTCAGTCATTTCGAATTTCCCAGAAGGCGTGATTGACCACTAAAATTTGATTCTACTTGACTGCCATCCAAATCAAGGACCCTAGAATGTCCCCATTCCATCTGATTAGGTTCCTTTCAGTAGTGTTGGTCGTGTAATTTATTCTCCACAGCTTGGCCTAGAGATCTYGAGGTCTCTTAATCCATCTCCACCAAATTTTGGCATTCAAAACTTTGTTCATATTTGTCAGATCTCTTAGCCCTAAACCCCCCTGTGCCTTAGGTTTGCAGAGCTTTTCCCAGCTAATCAGTGCGAAKTTTTTCCCTGTCTTAGCTCCCTGCCACAGAAAGTTTCTTTGCAGATTTCTCATAGCATTGAGAACATAGCTGGGAGCAGCTAGGGCCGAGAAGGTGTAGATGGGCAAGGATTGCAGAAYAGACTTGAGGAGGATAAGGCGATTGGGGAGATTGAGAACATGATAGGTCCAAGAGGCAAGCCTTTTTGTGAAATAAGTGAGGAGGCTTTTCCATGAGTTGTTTCTAAGGGCCTTGTCGAGGAGGGGAATACCCAAATATTTGGATGGAAGGGAACTTCGTGTGAAACCCAAGATCTCAGTGTGTGGAGTTGGATCGACATTGGGGTGTTAAAGAATAAGATCTAGGATTTTTCCTTATTAATATTCATTCTAGAGGCATCACAAAAGATTTGAATAGTGGAGAAAATTTTTTGGGCCTCTTGGACCGTGGGGGATCCCATCATTAAGGTATCATAAAAAAATTGGCCGTGAGAGACCAGAGCATCGATGCCATGCAAGGGTAAGCTTGCCAAAGTATGGTTTTCTATTGAGGCTTGAATGGAGCGGCTTAGACCTTTCACCATGATTATAAAAAGAATGGAGATAGGGGATCCCCTTGCCTAATCCCGCGTGTGGGTGAGAAAGGGCGAGAGGGGACTCTGTTGATGGGGATAGAAAAGAAGGCAGTGGAGGTGAGATTTTGGATCTAACTAACCCAGGAAGAGTCAAAACCAAAGGCTAAGAGAACATAATGCATGTAATCCTAGCTTAGCTTGTCAAAAGATTTGGAAAGATCCATTTTTAACAACATATCTGGAGTGCAAGTCTTCTTAAGAGAATGGATAACTTCATGTGCCAGAATAACATTGTCCAAGATTTTCCTTCCTTCCACATAACTTGATTGTTCAGGCGAAATGATGAAGGGAAGGATAGGTTTGAGGCATCGACCTATCACCTTTGTTAGCAGCTTGTAGATTGCATTGCAGAGAGAAATAGGTCAGAATTGTTTTGGGTGATTAACTTGCTCTTCTTTTGGAATGAGGCTGAGGAAGGTGGCGTTGAGGGCCAGAAGGACTTGACTTGAAGCCCTAGAATCTTCAATGATCTCCCACACCTCCTCCCTTACCATCGACCAATAGTGGTGGAAAAAATCTGAAGTAAAGTCGTCCGACCCAAGAGCTTTTCCTACTGGAGTGTCATGAAGTGCCAGGTCCACTTCCTCGATCGTAATAGGCCTTATCAGTGCTTCATTTTGCTCTGCCATGATTGTGGAGGGTATATGTTGAGTGATTTGGGCTATGGCTCGAGATATATCCCCCGGAGATTCAGACAAGAGATGTTGGTAGTAGGCGACCAACTCTGTTTCTAGGTCCTCATGAGAGTGGAGGATGTGCCCATCCTCTGTGACCAGGTGCGAGATGCGGTTGGCATGTCTTCGTTGAAGAGTAGACATGTGGAAGAATTTGGTATTTCTTTCGCCCTCCTGTAGCCATTGGATGCGACACTTTTGTCTCCATAGGATCTCCTCTTGGACTCTTCTTTCCTCCAACTTTTGACTTATTGTGGCTTCCCGCGACCTGAGCTCCTCAGAGATGCCCTAACATCTGATTTGGATTTGTAGGATCCTCATTTGTTCTGTTAGTTATAGTTGAGCCTCAAAGATATTTCTGAAGGTTTTTTTGTTCCAAGCTTTGAGTCGTTGCTTGAATTTTTTGAGTTTCGACTGGAATCTATACATCTTGGATCCATGCGGGATGGACGCCTCCTTCCACCAAGTGTGGGAATTTCGTTGAAAATCTGGGTGGTTGATCCAAAACCACTCGAATTTGAAGGGTTTGCGTCCTGGAGAGGCTGGAATGTCTAGCCACAGTTGGATGGGCCAGTGATCCAAACCATGGGCATCAAGGATGCGAGCTTCCAAAGTTGTTCCTTCCATTATGAGGGAATCTAAGATGAGGAAACGGTCCATTCGGTAAGCTAATTGATGGGTTCCTAATCTTCAGTTCGACCAGGTAAAGAGTCCATTTGGTGTTTCCATATCAATGAAGCCTAACTTATCGATTAGGCACTGAAAATGCCTTGACTCTGCCTTGAGTCTGCGAGTTCCACCTCTTTTCTCGTCCAAATTGCATATCAGATTGAAATCTCCTCCAAGAATCCATCTACTCCCAGAGGTGAGGGTGGCAAGTCCTTCTAGGTTCCTAATGAAGGCATTTTTGTCCCTTGGTGTGGTTGGTCCGTAAACATTTGTGAGGTATCTAGGCTTGTTGGAGCCAATAAGTCGATAGGTTGTCGAGATGGACCACCTAGTTGTGAAGAAATTTTCCATGGTCACCGAACTCGGGTTCTAGAGAATTGCCATGCATCCTACGGATCTCGTTGCATCAGTGTAGATACCTTTCCCTTGCTTCCAGCAGCAAGAGAGAACTCCATCCATTTCCTTCATTGCACATTTTGTTTCTTAAAGCAACATGATGTTTGGTTGTTCCACTATGATAATCTTCCGTAGTAGCCTTTTCTTACTATGACCGTTGAGTTCCCTTGTATTCCAAGAGATGATATTCATGATGAGGATGGGGAAGGGAGAGGGGGAAAGATGTCAGAAATGAGATGAATTTGACCTGAGTTGACCATGAAGTGTCTGATCTCCTGTATGAGCTTTTGAGTGGATTTCCTTCCCCTTTTCTTTTTGTCTTTCTGAGTTTTGCGTTTCTCCTTCATTGTATTCCCCTGTATTCCCAGACCCGAACCAGATCTGGCGGTGGAGCCTGTCGTAGAGTTGAGGAAGACTTTGTGGACTTTCCGCAGTTGGTCTGGAGGGATGGTGTATAATTTCTTGTGATGGTAGGCTTGTTCTAGATGTTCCAAATCTACTCCGGCTAAATCTTGCTCATCTATGTCCATTTCTGCATCACCATCTTTTGTCTCCGAGGGTTCTACTGTCGTGGTGTTGGAGATTGGTAAGGAAGAGGTTTGTTCAATACCAGGGGTGTCCACCGCTTTCCCTTTCTCTTGGTTTTTCCGCGCTTCCTTTGTGGAAGGGACTTGTGGGGCATCTATGTTCTCTAGAATCTGTTGTAGGGCATCGAACGAGTTGTTGGAAGGTGATTCCTTATTAGCAATGGTTGTCGTTCTCCGACCCTCTTGTTCGCGTCTCCCTGCTATTGGGATGGAGTCGTCTTTAGTTTTGCTTATTTATGGTCTTTCATCCTTGCTTGTCATGTTGAGGGGGCAATCTCTAAAGAGGTGCCCGTGCTCATGGCATTTCCTACATTGGAACGGTATGTGCTCATAGTCAATGGTTTGTAGCCAGTCCTCATCATGGTATTCCAAGGCAATGGATCCTAGTAACGGCTTCGAAATGTTCAGATAAACACAAATGCATGCATAGGAGGTGTATCTTCGTTGCTTTGTTTCCTCTGAGGTTTTGAGGTATAGTTCAATGGTATTTTCAATTCCCACCAACACCTCTTCTAGCAAAAACTCCTACAACAGGGAATAAAGTCATATCCAAACTAGGGAATGCACAAAATCCTTTGTTTCAGGGCTAAAATTCTCCGTCCAAAACCGCAAGAAGAGTCCAGTGGAGTTGAAGAAATAAGGGCCTCCATCAAAGATTTGATTTATGTCCTCCATATTGTGCAGTATTATTGTGAAGAATCCTTTGGATCCCAACTAGAGATCATAATGACCTTTGGGCTTCCACCATTGGTGTATCCATTTTACTAGCTCGTGTTCAGAGGGTCGTAACCTTAGAAATTTTCTGACCAGGGCGTAATCTTGCATGTATTGCTTCTGTTCTTCTATTCTGGGTGTGCTTATGACATATTTTGGTGCTTGCGACGCTTGAGGAATGCACTTTCCAGGTACCCAGGGTTGCGCTACTCTTGTTGGAACGTTCCTTGAGTCTATTTCCATTTCCTTTTCCTTGAATGTACCCTTAAAGAGAGGATAAGAGCGAAGATGAGGCGGTGGTTCAAAGGTTGGGCGTCGAGAACCCCTGCCTGTGTGTCCATGCGCCGCCGCATGACTGTAGGATGTGCCTCGCGAACCTCCCTCACTTGGGATCATTTTTCCCCACCAGGGGCGTCCAAGTGTAGCAGAGTTGAAGAAAACCTAACCCTAGCGCTTCTCGCAACCCAATTCTTATCCACTTGATTAGTTTTTTCTATATATTCACACTCACCTAACATGATTGTTTATTTTCATGAGTTTTCAGCTCATTGAAGTTAATTTAAACTGTGTGAAAAAAAGGTGTCGAGACAGAGGAAGATGCCCTTTTCCTGAAACTTTTGTTCGTGAGCAACAAACCCACTTTTTAGAGGTTGATATGCAATTTCTCTCTAGGAAGAGGGCATCTTTGTAACATGTTTATCCAACTGAAATATTTGCAAGAACTGAAATATTTGTAAGATGCCTATGACAGTTCAGTATAGTACCAAATGATATATTTGTAACATGTCTATCCAATTGATTGTTTTTTTGGCAATGACAAAAAAATTTGAAGGTTTTTATTTCTGCGGATATTCTTGTAGATGTATTTACAGGTTTGTTGACCCTTGAATCTGTTAGGACCGAAACGACAACCTAACAGGGATGTCATTCCTACTGCATTTTTATAGATGTGGTACTCCTCTTTAAGTTTTTCCTAGGGTGTGTATAGTTCAAATGTGGGACTTAGAGAAAGTCCATTGTAACAACTTAAAGCAATACAAAATGATAGAATTTTTTGTTTTTTGAAATAAAGGTTCCTGGAAAATAGGACCAGGAATCACACACATTAAACATTCAAATTAAATAAATACAATTTCCTGACATCCAGCATAGTTCAAGATAAAAATTTATGAGCACATAAAAATAAAAGAAGATGACCGACATGCATAAAGAGAACTAACTTTGCATTCCGAAAAYAGGGTTACAGGGCACCGTCGAGATTGTTCCCGAAGTAGTTTTCTTTGAAATTTCTCAAAAAATAATAATTTATGTTACATATTCCTGGAAATTTAAATGCATTTGTCATATAGACTAGTGTTGGGGCTCCCACAGACCATAAAATAAATAAGTACAAGAAATAGGACTATAGAAAGAAGAAGTGGGCGACCGTAGAGAGCAAGACCTGAAAAGAAGAAATTTGAAGTTATTAGTCTTTGGTTAGACATTTCTATTTGAAGAGGTGGAATAACTGGATTGATAAAGAAAGCAAGATGTGATCAGTATAGACTTACTATGATGGTATATCTCTCCCCCTTGGCTATTTGCTTGCTGGTGCTTTTTTATTGCTCTCGTTGACAGTTACTGGAATCATGCCAATCGCTTGTTTCCCTTTGTCGATGAGCTTGTCGATTGCCCTTCAGAGCCATTATTTAATGTAGCTTCTCATGGGGGCCACATTGATCTCATGCCAGATTTTTGTGTTAAAAAGCTCGCTTTCTAATTCGCTTAGATCGATAGAAAGATTATGCTGAGCCTATTCAATTTATTCATTTTGTACCGAATAGTCCACTAGCCAGTTGTCGATGTCATCCTCATCATATTCAAGGATGGTGTAAAACTTTTCTAAGGATAACCCCTTAAAAATATCAACTTGTTCATCGAAGGCTTGCTTGGTTAAGGACAAGGAGTTGAGGATTAATTTGGGGTCTTGGACCTCGTTGGTACTTCTGGCTAAGTCTATTTCAGTTAGCTTTCTGAATAATTCTTCTTTATTTGATATGACTTGTTCACATGATAGGACAATGAGATGTAGGTTCTTAACTTTCTCTTTCCATCATGCATTTAATTGTTTGATCCAGTTTGGGGAGGGGAGATCTTCTTCTCTTCTTCTCATTTCTGTCATGTTGGTGACATTGATGCCAAAAGGGATGACCATGTCTAGATAGAAACCTTCTTCATTTTTTAAATCTGCCTGCAAATATTCCTAGAAGGCATGTGCCCTCGTTCCAAAGGAAGCTATACTTTTTGATGTTTCCTAGGCTTGAGTAATTAGCTCCATTATTTTCTTGATATTCTTCTCCACATAGCCTCTACACAATGTGAGGAGGCTGGAGGATCCTTTTAACTTGGTTCCAGGGGTGGCGAGCACGGTTATTGCTAAAGGACTGACAAGCAATGGGATAGGAATCAAAGATTCCTCTAATTCCTTGATTCGGTCCTTCAGTCTGGCATTCTCCGCCTCAAGTTCTCCAATGGAATCATCAAGAGCATCTCTGGTTGCTTGGTGAATTCAGGAGATTTGGGACGACTTCCTGTTCCTAAGGTTAATCTCTGAACGAGATTTCCCTTTCTTATTTCTTACATCTCTCTTTTCAATGATCAAATTTTTAGATTCGTTGTAAAAAACAACACTCTGGAATACGAAGGATTCATCTTCGTCAAAAATCTCAGTCTCAACTATTTCCATTAGGGGATTATGGTGGATCGCATCCTCGGGTTGATCAACTTTGTGGAATACGTTATCGATATCAGTCTCAAGTTCCATGTCTTCACTTTCAGTTCCAGGCTCTTTTGCTTCTTTCACAACATTTTTTCTCTTCTTCCTCACAGGAATCTTGCGAGAACTATCAATTTTACCCGTAGGAGGGTTCTTATCTACTCCATTTGAATAATTGTGGGTTGCTTTCTTACTGGGGTGGGCAGTTGGAGCAATGTTTTGGGATGTCGTACTCTAGGGAGTGGCAGCTGGGGATTGGACACTCTTCTCACCAGGTCCTTTTCCCTATTGTTTGTATAATTCATTGGTGTTTTGCAATGTCTTTAGGTCACTAGCGTCAGAAGCATGAATGTTCTCATCATTGTCTCTGTCTTCATTCAGGAGTGTATGGAAAAAAGAATTGTTGAATCCAACTGCTAGTAAATGTTCTACAAAAATCCCATTAGGGTCGAACCCTCTAAGTCTTTCAACATATATTAGGTTCAAGTAGTTGAAATGGCCTGCGAAATCGTCAATCTTATTGACGTTCCTGAACATGAAGTCCCCGACTTTCCAAGGCAGAGGAATGGACTGTTTTTTTCTCTTCTCATGGAAAAAATGCAACCAATAGTTGTATTGCCTTGCTATTTCTGTAACAAACATTCTATCCATAATGTGACATGGAATGAAAGCAGGATTTTCCTTGGAGCCAAAAATAATTATTACACTGTAATTCTCCATTTGTTCAAGTGTCCCCTTCCTGTCCAAAAACTTGGTTTCCTGGTTAGACATTCGGGGAGCATCCTTTCCTAAAAATAAATCTTTGAAAACTGAGACAAAGTCATTAAAAACCTCATAAAAACAATGGGAGGCCTTGTGCCTCCATAAGGCGTGGTACTAGAATGTTACTGGGTCAAATTCACAGTTTACCTTCTTGGACACAGACAATTTTGGAAATGGACAACAATGCGCTATCATGAAAACCAAGTAGGATGACATATAAAATTTCTTCTCCTATTTGAATCGTGACAATTGGGAACATATTTCAATGGAAATCAACTTCCACAATAAAAAATGGCTTGTTTCTTGACTGTGAAATACAAAATATAAAGAATCATGCGGGAAATGCTTGTTGTTGATTCATGTCCCGTTATTCTCGTAAACAACCAGGTAATTTCCCAAAATGGATTTCTAAACGAACTAACCTACAACCTTGTGATATCTTCAGGAACTGTCATCGGCTCTTCCAGGAACTCGGGTAAGAGGTCCAACCCGTTATTGTTCTTTTTTAGGAACTCCTTGCAGTCTTCTCCTTTGAAGGTCAATGTTGGCTATGAAAATCTCAACATCTTGCGAAAGACCTGAGGTGACAAAGAAACAAGAGAGTGGTCCTGTAGCGGAATAATTATTTGGCTTGAAATATATCTCTCAGTGCAGCAAGAGACCACCTTCTTATAGTCAAAGACTTCAGGGACACAACCTACACGAGCAATTCCAGAGGTCCAAATTACTTCGTTTTGGGTGGAAGGGGATGAGTAGTAAGAATATGCCCTGGAACACTAGAAGTTCTTGTCCTCACACCTGAGGATGTTCACTGTATCTCCAAGGAACTGTTGTCGAGTTGCTGCCATAAGTTGACGAGAATGTTTGTTTTCTCCAGACGATGTTTGAAATGAACACTCAGAAGTGATAATATAACCCTCCACAAATCTTGGTCTAATGCGTGTGAATGGGAGATCTCCCCAAGCCTTTCACTCATTAATGAAAATCTCTATGATCCCTACATGATGAGCTGTTAGCATTAAAGCTTACTAATTTCATACTTAGAAAGAAGTGCAAAGGTGGCGGGGACGACGAAGAGCAATTAAGGATTGGAGATTTCGTGAACCCACCAACCCAACGACCCGTGAAAGACATTCTGTGATGTTTGAAATGAACACTTGGAAGGGATAATATAACCCTTCATAAATCTTGGTTTAATGCGTATTAATGGGAGATAACCTCGAGCCTTTCGCTCATTAATAACAATCTTTACAGTTCTTGCATGATGAGATGTTAGCATTAAATCTTACTAATTGCATATTTAGAAAGAAGTGTGAAGGTCGCGGGGATGGGGAAGAGCGATTAAGGAATGGCTAAGTATGGAAAGCGGTCGGTCGGGCTTCAAAATAGGGTCACAAGGGATACTCAGAAGAGGTGAGGGCTCGACAGTCAAATTGTATGTCTCAGAACTTTTGAGTGAAAAATGTGTAACACGGAAGAGGGCATGATGGGGCAGTCCATTGATTAATTTGTATATCATGGAACTCCAGGTGTTGTTTGTAGTTCACTGAACAATGGAACCGCAATCTTGAGCCTGCCTGTCAGGGAACCCGCAATTGAAAAAGTTACTAAGTATGGAATAGGGAAACGGTCGGTCGGACTCGTTTTCGCTAATATATTTAAATTTGTAATGGATATCCCATTAACTGGCAAGATCTTTTCTGAATGTTTATGGACAAGTTGTGTAGGGATAGTCAGTGTGACTGTCTCCTCGAGCCTTTAGCTCATTAATGGCAATCTTTACGGTTACTGCACGATGAGTATTTAGCATTAAATCTTACTAATTACATACTTGGAAAGAAGTCCGAAGGTGGTGGGCACGGGGAACAACGATTAAGAATTGGAGATTTCGTGAACCCACCAACCCAACAATCCGTGAAAGAGATTCCAAGAAATGGACAAGTATGGAAAGCGGTCAGACGACCTTCAAAATAGGGTGACAAGGGATCCTTAGGAGACGTGAGGGCTCGACGGTCAAATTGTATGTCCGAACTTTTGAGTGAAAAATGTGTAACATGAAAGAGGGCATGATGGGGGAGTCCGTCGATCAATTTGTATATCATGGAACTCCAGGTGATGTTTGTAGGTCATGGAACAATGGAAGTGCATTCTAGAGCTCGCCTGCTTGAGAATCCAAGATCGAAAAAGTGGATAAGTATGGAATGGGGGAGCGGTCGATCGGAGTCGTGATATAAAAGCATGAGTGGAAATGTGAACCCGTGAGTCCACCAAGCCACGCACTTGTACATTTTTGGAAAAAAATGACTAAGTAACCATAAAGATAAAGTAGAGGGGAAAAAGAAAGGAGAATTCTGTTAAGTATAAAAGAGGGAAAAGAAGGGGATAAAAGAGAGTGGGAAAATAGAAAAGGGGAGGGGAATTTTTGGAAGCGGGAATTGGTCTCAGACAAGCTCCATTCTTGCAAAATCATCATTTTCTAGTCCAATATTTTATCCACATACTCATTTTGTATTGTGCTTGTATCATTAAAAAGGGTGTGAGCACATGCAAATATAAACTATAACTTGATTTTTGGCTATAACTATGTATAGTTGATTTACAAGCGCTATTGATGTTTGGCTTTTGTAGATAACAGTGGGTTAGGATGATTTTGCATTCTTAC